>JAYKTE010386812.1:0-10719 GCA_036873565.1 Xipholeptos notoides
GAATCACCCTTCGGCCTTCCTCAGGTGTCCTACTTTTAGAATTCATCATACCTAATCTCAAGGATTTCGAAAAATAGTCTCTTATTTATTTAGGTTGTTTTATGGCACATAAACCTTTTTGGTCAGAACAATCATTTTTTGATAAATGCCTTTCTTTTTGCTTTGGTTTTGTTTTTTTACAGCATATCAACTTTTTTGGTCATTTAATGCTGAAAATTATTTTTTGATAAATGTTTTACTTTTTTCTTTGTTTTGCTTTTTATGACATATCAACTTTTTTTGTCATTTAATGCTGAGAACAATCGTTCTTTTGATAAACGTCTTTTGTCAACAGTTTTTATCAATACCACCAGATGCAATATTTAAACCATAGTCGGAGGGAGTGTGGGGATTCATACCTTTCTCAAAGGTACTGATCCAAAATGTCAATATTTTTTACTAAGATTTGAACTCTGGTATTACAATTCCAAAGTCTGACTTTCACAAGTGGACATCCCTTAAAATGGTCTCTATTTTAGTAATGAAATAATACTTTTTTTTAGTATTGATTTTATAAGCAGACTGTCATTCTCATCTTTATAGGTGTTCAATACTAGATTATGAGGCCTTATCTCAATGACTTCCAATAAATATAATTTTTTTTTTGTTTTCTAAAAAAAAAATTTAAAAAAAAGGAAAAAACGAAAAAGAAAACTCATGAACCACATAGATTATTCCTGAAATTGTTTGTAATCATTCTCATACTTCTGTCTAAAAAGACTTACATTAGCAGGAAAATGTTCTCATTGAATTTTAGATTTGAATGCTTATTTAAAATTCAAAGTGAAAACTAGCTCATAAGTTGCCACAAATCCATTATATTAATTCATTCATAAAAGTAGATATTTCACAAATCTTTAACCAAATCAGAAGTATTAGTTCCTTGTAATTCGTGTTTAAAGTATTTGACATGATCATAATGTTTGATTTTCTTGTTATGGATAAACAAATTCCAAGTGCAGATATTTAAGCCAAAAATTGTTCAATTATCCACTCTCAGTGACATGCATTTTAATATTCAATGAGTTCAAATGACCTAATTTGCATATCATTTTACAACGAATCTGAAGAACAATTAACTTACTTTCCACACAATACATGGCATATCTTATAAAATCAGTCGCAAATTGAACATAATTTACCTTTCTAGGGAGCGAAGGTGGAGGAGTGGTAACAGCTTGGAATCATATTATATAAGTTAAAATTCCAGTCAAAATCATTTACATTCACTTTCAGCAGTCTTGGGTGATGAAGATCATTAACTTAGGGGAGTAACTCATCTGTAAGGATAACATTAACTCCAAAAACCCGGGTAAATGAAGCCCATCAACTCAATAAAAGTAGCTCATCTAGGTGTAGGGAAGGATAAAATTGATTCCTAAAAGTTTGGGAATGTAATGAGCACATAAAAATGGCCTTGTGCCTAATTTGGTTTGGTGCTTGACTGAGTTATATCATACATAGTGGTTTGATAACAGAAAAATTGTAGAAATTATGATACAAGCATCAAATTTGGCACACTTGTTTTCAAAGGGATACTAATCAACTATTACTGATTAGCCATTTCAAGATGGCAGCAAAATTGGATGTTTTCCTTAGAAATCGTAGATTTTCAATTGGCCAATCAGTCAGATTTGATTAGTATCCCAGTGACAACAATTGTACCAAATTTGATGCGTGTATCATTGTTTGCATGATTCCTCTTTAAAATTAATCTTATCTGCCCCACTAACACAATTTACTTTTGTTTAAAACATGTCAGAATGGTCTTTAGAAATTTAGTAGCGTGGAGGTTAAAGAACTTAATGATGTGTGCATCTTTGATATTTCGATGAAAGTAAAAATGCGCAGACTTTTTGGTTCGTTAACGTTTCAGATAGAAGTTAGATAAAACATTTAAAAAGAATTAGAGGGGGAAGAAAAAAGTAGAATTTATTTGATTGTATCTCTATTGAATACAAAACTAAACACTTGTTTGTAAAAGAGGTTTGTTTCTTTACTAGAGTGGATGCAGAATATGCACATTCATTTTCTTGTTAACCGAATTTAGGTCAACTTTATTGTGTAGCTGCCAAAAAAACCCCCAAAAAACAAAAAAATAAAGTCTTCAAAAAGTAACACAAAAATCTTAAAAATGTAAAAAATCCTAAAAAGATCCAAAAAAATAAAAAATAAAAAAGTCTTAAAAAGATTATTTTTAAATATTAAAAATGTCAAAAAATCTTAAAAAGTAAAAAAAAATAAAAAATATTTGAAATTTTTTAAAAAGTTTTTTAAAAAAATCTTAAAAAGTAAAAAAAATAAAAAAATATTTTTAAGAAATCTGAAAATGGTAAAAAAAAAACTTACAAACTTGAAGCTAAAAAAAAACTTAATTTTTTTTACATACTTTGCATTTTTCTGAATGAACCAATTAGTGAGTCTAATACAATCAATTTTTCTTTGTTTTAGGCTACATGTCAGTATGTTCCCTTGTCATGATAAACAAATGTATATTAAGTTTGTTTGTTTTTTGTTTTATGGCATACCAACCTTTTTGGGTCATTCAATGTCAAGAAAAATAATTTTTGGTAAACATTTTTTGTCTACACTTTGTTTTTTGAATAACACAATGTGCACTATTTAACTCATAGCTGGAGGGAATGTGGGATTCATACCTTTCCCAATGATATTAGTGCAAATATGAATGCAAACGGAACAACTGGGATTCCAACTCGTGTACTACGATTCCAAAGTCCAACTGACTAGCTACTGGTCGAAGTCGACTTCCTTGATTTTTAATTACAAACAATATCTATTAACAATGGCCAAACTGTTCGACTGCCTATCCACTGGCCCAAGTCGACTTCCCCTGTATGTTAAACAATTTTGCAAGGTGTAT
Organism: Xipholeptos notoides; assembly: GCA_036873565.1. Lineage (NCBI taxonomy): Eukaryota > Metazoa > Mollusca > Cephalopoda > Idiosepiidae > Xipholeptos > Xipholeptos notoides. Next base: position 2,921 of record JAYKTE010386812.1, read on the forward strand.
GTCCCATCAAGTATTCCATAAGGTTATAATTGTTGGCATCACATTGAAGATACTGACAGATTTTACAATGGCACCTTTCCTTTATTCAATTTCAGAACAATTGTATTATTCTTTTTAATAAAACAATGTTTTGTTCCACTTTTGAATAACGATAAAAATCTTAGCTTTGTTAAATATTCACTTTATCATTTAAATATTGGTTAGAATCGTTTTTTTGTTTGTGTGAATTCCTGACAAAGAGGAAACGAATCTGGTTCATCGTCTCTTCCTTCCAGAATGCTAAATGAGAGAAAATGCTTTGTCATTTCATCTTCCATAAGCCAATAAATTCACTTCCAATAAATAGGCAAATTGTTTAAAACCCATTTCATTTTTTGAAATGATACTTAAGCCCGTTATATGCCATAATCATTTCAAAATATGACATCTTTTATATTCTCGATTATCACGTTACTAATCCCATTAGCAGAGGTGAGTCACTTTCATGGCCTTGTGCCTAATTCCATATATTTGGGATAAATAAAAGCAGAAGTGAGTCACCTTAGCTTTTGTCCATGGAAAATCTTGGGTACAGTCTGACTTATACAAAAAAAAACCAATGCTTTATTAGATTGCCCAAAAAGTTTGTAAACACTTGCAAAAAAATTGAAAATTTTTGTTTTTTTGCATTTATATTGTTACTGTCAGGAACTCGATTGGTTCTACGAAAAGTTGAAGTAAACATACTTAGCTGGGATCAACCAAAAGCGCGCTTTGATGCAGCAGGCCAATGCCAAGTCCCACACCACTAGGAAGACCAAAAACAAATTTGAAGAGTTGGATGGCATAGAGGTTCTGCCACATCCACCCTACAGTCCTGACAGTACTCCATCAGATTATGGCCATTTCTGCTGAATGCAACAATTTCTGAAGGGCAGTCGATTTAAGTTGTCATTTTTGACGTCATGGGCATGCTAGTTTGTTAATAGTAATAAAATAATTTGAATATGATCAATTCGATACCTTTTTCCTATAAAAAAAAAAAAAAATGAATCTTTAAAGAAATAAAAATTGAATCGTTCCTATCAAGTGCAGAAGAGCTTTTCAAAATCTTTCAATTAGCAAAGATCAAATGTTTTTACAGTTTAGAAAAATTATTTGATGAATTTCTACAGGGTGTCCGAAAAGTTGCTGTGCAGTAGAAAATACTGTCTTAATGCCGATGGGGGACATTTCAAGCATTTTCTTTAAGATAAGCCGTGATACTGCAAATAAATAAAACCCTTTTTCTTGGTAAAAATTGCATTGTCTAAATAAATAAAAGAATTCATAATAAAATTTATTGTTTATTTAAGTTTCTATAAACTCGTGGTGCACCATAACTTTTTGAACACCCTGTATTTCATTTATATCAAAATATTTTGATAAAAAATCTCAGCAACTTTTTCTCAGATTTTCAGACCAAAAAAATACAAGAGAAACATATTTAGCAATGATGAAAAGAGCTTTTAACAAACAAATTATAATGTACACATTTGATTGTTTATGTTTTACAGCATATAAACCTTTTTAGGTCATTTAATCCCGATAATCATTTTTGAGAAACGTTCTTTGGTTCACACATAATCTTTTTTAATAAAATAGTACGCACTATCTAATCCATAGATGGATATATACAATCATCATGCCAAGTTTGGTTATGATTGGTCCACTGGTTTGGGCTGTAGAAGAGTTGTACACAGGCAAATACACACACACACACACACACACACATGAATGCTACTACTTTATATATATAGATACTCCGTATATTTAGGCAGAAGTTAATTTTTCTAACACACTCTTGATTAAACAAGATTCAGTTTTAGTCGAAATACCCAGATTAGAGACTGGTGGTGTAGTTAAACCACTGGGATTGATGCACCCTTGTTCTTTGTTACGATAGGCATCTGGGAGAAGGAAAACTTCTTAACCATCTTGTTTCTTATTAACAATATAGAGATCCATTGTCTTGAGATTTGTGAATTCTGAATTCATTAAAACAAAAACTATTTTGATTCTTCCAAATTATCGTTTTTTATCTTTTTTAACCTTATTGTTTCTTGAATAAAGATGATAATCAAAAGTCATCTAATAAATTCAGACTATCAAAATTATTATTATCTTAAACACAAACAAAATAAAATAAAAGGAGAATAGCACAAAACAATTCTACAGAATGTATGGACAAAATAAGAAACAGCAAAATGAAACCAAAAACAGGAATTTTATCCTTAATTTGATTCAATTTAATCTTAACTCATTTCAGCTCTATTTATTTTTTGCTCTAATTCAAATTTTTTTCTTTTGATTTTTGCTCAACCTAAATTGATTAAGATATATCTATTTAGTCAACACCAACCCAAGTTAGCCATAAGTTTGGTTTGGTTTGATTGTGTTTAACGACCTATCAACCATTTGTGGTTATCAGAGATCATACAGTTTTTGTGGGAAGGTTTATTTTATTTTGGATTATTTAGTTGTGGGATCTTTGGTTTGATAAGTGTGTTGGTTGTCTGAATTGTTTTTGTATCAGGTGATTGGTAGTATGAGGTCGTATGTAGTATGATTTTCGACCATGCTGAAATGTCCCAATCCCAAGATTTTTATCCCATTTTACACATTATTTTGGCAAAATCTTTCTTCAAATGACAGTTTTATCAACAAAATTAAAACATTCTTGCTTTCTTTTTTTTTTTTTTTTTTAAACAAAAGTTAATTTCTGATTTTCATATAAATTTTTCTTTTGATATTCAGTGACATTTAAAGAAAATCCATAAAGAAAAATGGAAACAAAAAAAAAAGCTTGGGTCTTAAATGAAGAACAAACAAAAAATGCATACATAAATTCCACGTCTGCATAAGGGCAAACTCAATACACAGACATACACAAAGAGACAGGTTGGCCAAATGAAGCTGATAATTTTCACTTTTTATAATTTATTGCTTATATAAGAATTTTTTTGAAGTTTTTTTTCTTTTTTCATGGGATTAATAATTATAATAATAACCATTTTCAAAAAGATAACCCATCAAATATCTGACTAGTGATTTTCTTAAATTAAATGATCACAATTCTAAAAGTATTAATCAAACTATTTTCCTCATCCATATTATTTTCTTTCTCACAACGTTTTGACTGATTCACCCTTTGGCCTTCCTTAGGTGTCCTAAATTGACTTATAGTCCGATAAATACTTTTAGAATTTATCATACATCATCTCAAGGATTTCGAAAAATAAATGGTCACAAGTTATTCCAATCTGTTAATTTGAGATGACAAGAAACACTATGATATGACAAAATGGCAGGGAGAGAGGGTTTTTGTTGTTTGGTTTGTTTTTCACGGCGTATCAACCTTTTTCAGGTCATTTCATGCCAATAAGGGTCATTTTTTATATGTCCACAGGGTTTTTTAAAAAACATAGTATGCACTATCTAATCTATAGCTGGAGGGAATGTGGGGATTCATGCGTTTCCCAAGTGTATTAGTTTGTGCCGGGATGTATAAATACTCCTAGTGTCTGGGGCGCAGTTAAACTACAGTGGAGATGCACCCTTAGTCTAAAAGCTATGACAGGCATCTAGGAGAAGGAAAAACTCTGAAGTAAAACAAAGGTTTTCTCTTAATTGGTATGCGGCTGGGGACCCCAGGACCACTTATGAATTTCATATTCCCAGGGAACTCCTCGCGAATGAATTGTGCAGGTTCAATGGTTGAGCCAGCTAAACTTGCAAGGTCAGTATGCTGACCTATTTTCCATTAATTTTTTTACCAAGGGTATTAGTCTAAATGTGAATGTAAGCAGAACGACTGGGATTCAAACTCGCATATTATGATTCCGAAGTCCGGCTGCCTCTCCACTGCCCCAAGTAGACTTCTGCAGGAAGGGAGGGAAGTTCAGTTTTAGTTTATTATCTTCAATCAAAAGGTTTTTGAAATCCTTAGGGTGAGGCTTGATCATATGTATTTTTATAATACAGATTGTAGGCTTCATCTTTATATTGATCAAATTTACTATCCCCGAGATGAGGTTTGATAATATGTATATTTATGTGGACTATAGTCCTCATCTTTATATTTACTAAATTATTAAAGTGAATTTAATTAACATAAAGCTGAGGACTACTTATTACATAATTAAAGTGAATTTAATAAAGATGTGAACTACAGTTCGCATAATAAATATAGAAATTATCAAGCTTCATTTCAAGGATTCAGACGTAAATTTAACAAAGACAAAGCTGAAAACTACATTTGCATAATAAATGAGGTGTTCAGAGTAACAACCCGACAAGAGCTACCACAGCCAAAAACAAGTTATGTATACCACTGTATTCCTAAAAGCTCCCTCTATCAGATGGAAGAGAAGACATGGTTGAAATGAGACTGAAACATGGGTGAACATCAGCTAATGTACACACTTGGGAGTACAATCCGACAAGCACCACCCACAACACTCCCGCCAATCAATCTACCTGGCAAGCACCTGGTGGCCAATGAGAGAATACGGGACAAAGATTTTCAGCCAATCACAGTGTATCCTGTTGTTTACTTGCTCAGTCTTTTTCTCCATTTTGGTGCTTGTCGGTTTGTTACTCTGAACCCCTCAAATATACATCTTTATTCAAGCTATGTAGACTTACTTCTACTCTTATCTTCACAATGTTTTGGGCAATGTGCCATTCTTCAGCTCTTCATGTAAAACAGGGAAGGCTTGTCAGAGCTCTCAATATTCCGTATCAGATACTAAGATAAGATATTTGTTTGTTATTTTGGGCTGCTGTCAGGATTGAACCTATTACCTCCACATAAATGTCAAATATCTACCAAGAGTAGTGTTGCTTTGTGTAGATTCTAAGTGATATTCATCTGGGGTAAGAAGTTCAATCCTGACTGTAAGCAAAAATAAATATTGACATAAAGGCCAGAAAAAAGTTAATTCAAATGTCTTTTAAAAGCATTGAGCGTAATTTTTTTAAATAAATTGTGTAGAAAATCATAAGAAGTTTTTCAGTAACTTTTCCCAAGTGAAATTTGATTGCATTAATTAATTTGTTATTTCAATCTTAATCCACAACTTGGATGCTGAAATTTTGGCCTGGTTTCCAAAACCCAACTAATTACAATTCAGCTTTTTAGCCACTGCCATCAATGATGGTTTTATAACAGCTTGTGTTTTTATTGAATTCTTAAAAATGTGCAACATCTGCACCTGGGGAAAAAATAGCATGATATTCAGATGAGTATTAGCATTTGTTTTCTTTTTTCTTTTCTTCTACCCCAAGTGTAGATTACAGAATAAAAAGTCCAGAGCGATGTAGATCCAGTTCGGCCAGTGAATAGTCTAAATTTAAAGGGTTGAATTTACAGTTCCGAAGAGGCTTTTGCCCCTGAGTTCAGCATGTAGGTTCCAGAGTTCGGGTGATGCCTAAAGAAGGCCCAAAATGTGAAGAAGATAACAATGAAGATGAAGTAGAAATAGAAGTCTGAATAATAATTTCAATTTATTTCAAAATCTAACGACTTAAACTATTTCAGACAATTTTTGAATTTCTTTTCTAATTTGGTCTTTTTGTCTTTCCACTTAACTTTCATCTTCTTGCTTTGAATCTTAACTCAATAAGAGAAATGGAAGAAAAAAAGAAAAAAGTAGGGGTTTGGCTTTAACATATTTTCCAACGAAAAGATTAGGAAAGAAAAAAAAGTTAGAGGCAAACAAATCAGAGCCAACTTAATGTCCAGGACGGAAGTGACTTCGACACTACAGTGAATGAGTAAGTGGACTGGACTGGTGGACTGACTGACCAGTGATATATGCCGAATTGGTAAAAGAAAAAGAAAAACAACTCATGAGTTTTAGATCATTCTGAAGCCTAAAGACTAAGATAAATTTTGCTTATAAATAAATAATCATTAAGGTATTTATGCAGAACTACACATTTTTGGATTGTTTAAAAATAGAATAGGGGAAATAATCCATAAGCAAAAAAAAAAAAAAGGAAAAATTAACCAACATAATGTTTTAATAAAAAACAAAATAAAAACATTTTTATTAACAAAAAATGAAAGAAAATACTTTGTTTTTTAAATGAGAAGAAAAAAGGCAATACACCAAGCTGTCATTTCTATTAACATAAAAATAAAGAATTTACCTTTTTTTTTAAATGAACAAAAAAAAATTTTTTTAGAAAGAAACTATAATTATTGGGGCCTGTAACTTCCCACACTCCATTAGGGTTAGGGTTTTGTTAAAACATTACGTTCGATAATGTTTTTTTTTTCAATTATGAGTTATTTCCCCGTTGTGGAACGAAATTAAAATTTCCATTTTTTTTTTAAACAACCCAAAAATGCATAGTTGTTCTGCATAAATACCTCGTCTTCAACAAAACGTGTATGATATGAACAGGAGTGGTGGTGGTTGGTGGGCATTTTTCCTTTTAAAGTAAAAACTTCTAGGCGCTCCCTCTCTCCCAATATAACAAAAAAGAAGCCCTCTTTTTACTATTCTATCTTTGATTAAAATAAAAATTTTCAATTTTTGCTCCTTTGTGTTTAATAAATAAACATTTTCAACTCGAAGTTTCGAGTTTTTTTGGTTCCTTTACCTCTAAAAATTAAAAATTGTCAGCAAACACCAACTCTGAAGGATTTTGTAGTTGCATTTTGACTTCGAGGTCAAAATCAAATTTAGTCACTAAACAACAAAACGAACAAACAATTTCGTCAATATTTTAGCTTTAAGTTGTTTTTTTTTAAAGGTTTTGTTTTACTATGAAAAATTGGAAATATAAAATAAAAACAAAATTTGGAGATTAAAAAGTTAAAGACTTAGAGAGCTTTCTCAGTTTTAGCTATTATTTATATTTACTTAGTGTTACTCCGAATGAGTTAAGTTCCATCCATCATCAGTTCCAATATTAAACTTTCTTTTTAATATTGGACAATAATGGACCATGGACCAAACACCATATTTAGGTTAAGGGTTCAACCAACAATCAACATTAAAATTTAATATAGGAACTCATTCCGCCAGAAAAAAATTTGCAAAAAATAAAATAAATAAATTTTACTGATTAATGTTTATTGTTTAGGGCATGATAGCCCCCCCAAATTATTTAATTAAAAATAAGTTTAAAAACTGGCCAAAACTGCAAAGTAAACAGAAAACAGGATGAGTTAGGCTGGTAAGGTTTTAAACTGGCGAAAAATAATTAGAATTTTGTTGTTGGTAAACTTAAGAATTATAGAAAACTAACGTTCAAAAGTTAAAGAAAAAATAAGGGGAAAACTTGCAGTTTAGTGCCTTATAACTCGGCAATTTTCGAAAACACCCTTTTCACTCATCACCGCCTTTGCGGTGTTACACCAAATTTGTTCTAACAAAGATTTTCAACACATATTTGTCTATTTTTTGGAACCCTTTGTGAGATGATTCTTCATAGTCTGTGTTATCCATTTTTGCGAGCTACTACTGACTGTCCTCATCTTAATTGCACCTAACCTGCAGTGCACGCAGCAGAGCAGCAGCAGAGCAGCAGCACCCACTGTACCCACACCATGTTTCGAACAACAAACACTAACAGAAGTCAGTCCGCACAAATGAATATACACATATTTATTTTGACAAATAAATTTCAAACATATTGAATAAAACTGGAACAAAATCACTTTTTTTTTTATTTTACAAAAGAAAAATGGGCAGTCTTGCAGAAGCGACCGTACCAGTCTCAAATAGGGTTACAGATTTTAGCGGCAAAAATTTTCGCTTATCACC
>JAYKTE010386923.1:0-10719 GCA_036873565.1 Xipholeptos notoides
ACGTCTAACTAGACCTATTTGAGACAGTCCTTGTCGAAATCGACAGACTGCAATGATGATGATGATGGACGTAATGAATAATGTCATTGCTGGTTTATAAGTGAACTCTGCTTTTAAAAGCATTCATAACAATTCGGCTCTCATGGTTCATTGCACACTCCGTGGCAAAATTATGGAACAGCTCTTCCAAATAATCGTGTATTTTGGGTTAGATGATTATAGTGAATCATTCTATACACCCTTCCCAAATCAAATGAATGTATCCTATTATCTTGATAGACATTGGACACTGACATGTAATTTGCTATTATCAGATCGAAATATGAGGCGCATTGCAATCAAAGTCAAATCAATGTAGATACGTTCCTGCTTTGACCAGGTTTTGATTCAGTCCAAAATGGCTAACACGGATGATAGAAAATTCAACTATTGCTGACATAATAAATCAATGAAGCTTTATTCATTGATCAAGTTACCTTAATGTTTTTGTTTTTCGCTTCTCATGAAATGAAAAAACAATATTAATTAAATTTTTGTTATGTTTATAGAGAATAGACATGCAAGAATATTACTTTATTCCTTATAACTGTATTCGTACGCCTATTTTTTCGACTGTTATCCTCGTCTGATGAGGAGAAATTTAAATGAGATGAGGACAACAGTCAGAAAAATAAGTGTACAAATTATCAAGCTTCCTCTCAAGGATTCCGAAACTCTATAAGTTCAGTCATCAAAATAATGTAATTTGCTATCCACTGCCTACCCCAAAACCTGCCAAGTGTGTGTTATTAGGCTCTGTTCCATTCGGACGGACCAAGAAAATAGGAGGCTTTACTTTTGGAACAACTCACGTGGTTATTGCAGCAGACATTTTGATTAAAGAATCTCTAGAATTCAATTAAGTAGACAATTCTTACGTTTTAACACCTTTGAAGGTTGTTCTTAGATGACTGACCTGACTGATCTAAAAATGTACGGACGAGATCTTAAATGGAAGAAAACCTTAAAACTAATGCGAATATATAAAGCTTTTCATAGAAAAAACATTATTGATTGATTAAAAGGTTGAGAGGAAATAAAACATACATGAATATATATTTATATATACACGCATTAATATAAGAGTATGATATACAAGTTAAATAAATAGGAAAAGGGAATTCCACTTGAGATAGTAGATAGGCAGTCGGACTTTAGAACCGAAATACGGGAGTTTGAATCCCAGCCGTTTCGTTTACGTTAATGTGTGGACTAATGCCCCCCAGCTATGGATTAAATGGTGCATATTGTGTCATTTAAAAAACTACCTGTCATAGATGATCGTTCTTGGCATTAAAAAAATTGATATGCCGTAAAATTAAACAGACAAATAGGAAACAAACTGGTTTATAAACTCTTTATCATCGAAAGATGAATGATATATAAGCGACAAGAGCATCTGAATGAAGCTATAATTTTAGATAATGATAGTTTTAAAATTATCTATTTTCCCCTTAATTTCTAACTTGTATGTTCCCCTTAATTTCTAACTTGTATCTCAGGATTTTTAAATTTAAAAAGAGAGTATGATTATATGCAAAAAGTAATTGGGAAAATTATTATGAAGAAAAACATTCTTAAGTTACATAAAATAGAATAGTTTAAACTGCAATTTTCGTTAAACTTTGTGGTTATTGAAATTCATGGATGTTTAAGAAGTTATTTTATACAATGCATGATTGTTAAGTCCAAATCATTACAAAAAGAAAAGTATTATTGATTCACTATATGCATAACCTGTTCTTTGATTACTATTTAAGTAAATATAAATATATTTATTAAATTTTGTAAATTTAACCCTTTGGACCCTGACTTAGCAAAATTAACAACTAGCCAATCCGAGCCTTTCTATTAGAGGAACATGGAGGGTCAAAATACCGATTGTGTTGTCTTTTGGCCAAGGTCACCAGATCCGATATATCGGCCCTTCAGAGTTCAAAGGCTTTTATGAATTGTTCTGTATACGTGTTTGAATATAAAAATAGTAGGGTGTCAAAGTAAAAACAAATCATTATTTGGCAGTGAAAATTATTTTGGCACAAAAATGAAAACCCAGTGAACTCCTTATAAGTTTCCTAAATTATTTAGTGTAATGGCCCAGCCCAACAATTTAGACAGCAGTAAAAATCATTCAAAACACCATAACTGGCTGAAATATGTTTAAAATATCAATATTCTCACCATAGATCAAATCTAACCATCTTTTCTTTGTTTTCGTTGTAAAACCGCCAGAGACGATTGGGTACATTATATTCAATGTCATAAACCACTTCCATAAAAAATAATTGTTTCTTTGATATTACCATAGAAACTTCAAGGAATTGCCTCAAAGTGTCGATATTCGTTTCATCAACTCGATGAATTCAACGTTAGTTTAGTAATTGTCCCTTATCAGTTAATGTGCCAAACCATCACCTTAAGATTCATAAATACTCTCTTTTTGATATATACCGGCTTCAAAAAAGGTTTTGATAATTTAACCTTGTAAATAGATTTTCTTATCATATTTGCATGAATGTTCGTATAAAACTATTACCATACAATAGAAATGCACTGATTGATTCGATTTTACTGAGACTAATGAATTATTGATCTCCAATACAGCTTTGTTTCATGAAACGACCGTGATCTGTTTTCTTCATAATTAGTTCAGTGTTTATCGCCCACAAACACTAAAAGTCGATGATTTATTCTTGAAAAATAATAGAAACTTAATGAGAAGCAAGCGATTACAAAAAAGGTAACGTAATCATGTCCACGAAAATGCGTTTTAACCATAATAGCAAATGACAAGATGCAATGCAGTAGTAAAAACTAAACAAAACCTAAATTGCTGGTAGCGATAGAATAGCGGAAATATTTTATCTACCATTTAGCTCCTCAGCGGCTTCATATTGTAAATGTTGCTTTATATCCAGTGGTAAATTCAAAATGTGCTTCTTAGGATGTCATTGATAAAAACTGGGGAATCTTGACTTAGCGCAACAAATAGATGAAAAACTAATACATTTTTACGTAAGTTTATAGGATCGATCTTATCTTAATTTTTTGGTTCCATCCTTGTAAGTTTCATGTCCAGACAAGTGTTTTTAGACTTTTTAAAAACCTCGATTCATTCTATTTGTTCCCATCATTTTTTTTATCCATATACATCCTTTTAAAAATAAATATTTCGTAAAATTTCCATAGATTTCAAAAAGTTAATAGTAAATATGCCATTTCATTTGGTTCCAATGTATACCTGACTGAAGATGTTTTGCACTTAATATTTCCAAACTAACACTTTTAAATATTCACACAGTCTTTGAGCGTCATTTCAGTATGAGTGACAACATAAATTGTAGATACTTTTTTGTGTGGACTGATAATTTTTTTTATCTGAATCAAAATCAATATTTCTAAAAAAAAAAAAAGCTTTATCAACATTTTAATCGTGTTGTATCATAGTTTAACCTTTTGGACTATTCAGATTAATGAATAGAATACCCTAATATTTGAGTGACCATGATTATTCAGACATAATTCACTGATTAATTTACAATAATATACTTTTACCAAATAGAATTCTTATTTAATTACGTTTTGAAATACTTTGTTATTTCTCTTTTTTTTTTTTTTCGTGTGCTAATGTTTTTACTTGTATAGAAACAACTTTATGATTTAAACCAATGTCATACTGCGTCTCTTTTTTGTTGCTTGCTGGTTATTTCTGTCTTTTTTTATGTTACAAAACTGTCATAAAACTTATTTTATACAATACGAAGTCAAGTATTTAAACACTAAAAATATGGATTTTGTGAGAATGTAAGGAGAATTCGGTAGAGCTCCAATAAAACTAAATATAAGGTATTTAACCATTTGGACCCAAAAAAAGGCGATATATCGGCTTTGGCAACCTCGCAAAAAAGACGGAACAGCCGATATTTTGTCCCTCAGTTTTTCTCTAATAGAATGGCTCTGATTAGCTAATTGGTAATTTTGCTAAATATGTATCGTCTTTTTCGCTAGTTACCGATTTTTACGTCAGAGTCCAAAGATTTAAAGTACACAACATTGAAGCTAAGCTTTCAAAAATTGTTTTCTAAATAAATTTGAATTAGAATACCATATGTGCAATTAACTTCTTACATATAATAGCCTATATGCAATTAACTTCTTACATATAATATCCGATATGCAATTAACGTTTCTTGTGTTTTATTATCGGCTTGTGTTTTTTCTTCTCTGCTTAAAATTTTAGGTTTTTCTTGGCAACTGATTCAAGCGATGCACCAAAATGAAATCAGCATTTCTGAGATCAATTTATTTACTTTAAAAAGTTGGAATTCAAAAGTCATTAATCAGTGCAGACATAAAAAAATCAATTAAAATTCATTTGATGACCCCTACTTAATCTCTCCCCCCTTTGTGAGATCAATAATATATCGAATAGTTTATTTAAATCTGTCTAAATTTTGATAAAGATTAGGTTTTTATAATTTTCCTTGAAATCACTTATTAGTGAATTGTTAATATTTGTAAAAGTTACTGTCATTGTTATAAGGTATTTAAACTATGTCGTTCCAAAACTAATGCCACCTTTTTTCAAAGTTATTTTATAAAAAAATAAAAAATAAAAAGATAGGAGTGATAACATTAAAATGACATACCCTTTGTGCTCGAGAACTTATTTTTCTCCCTAGTCACCACCATTCTCAATGCACTTTAACAAGCAATTATCGGGGTCGTTCATTTTCGTGCACAGAAGTCAGATGCCATTAACCTCTCTGTAGCCACTCTAAATTCGATTAACACTTCTCCTAACTGTGCTGACATCAACTATATTGGCTTCGTAAACGTTGAACAGGAGTCACTGAATGTTGATCGGAACCATTTTTAATGCATTAACCCTTTGGACTCTGACTTAGTATAATTGATGACTAGTCAACCAGAGCCGTTCTATAAGAGAACCATGGAAGGCCATAATATCGGTCGCGTCGTATTTTGTACTATTTCACCTGGGCCGATATATCGACCTTCAGGGTTTAAAGGGTTAAGGAATTCAAATTCAAGTACGCATCTTTGATTCTGGCCCATGTAAATGACACTGGATGCTTTCTTAGTTATCACGCTGACAGCGTGAGACTAAGAAATATCTGCAACAGAGAGATGTAACTTAAATGTATAAGTAAAGTCATCATAATAGGGACGAACTGAGCCATCAGCCAATTGGACCATATCTAAGGGTACTATAAAGGATCCCAACCGCCTGGCTGCCAATATAATTATCAAGGATGTCCTTGTTATACACTCTAATACATGCATACTTCCTTGGGTTACTCTGCTTTGCCCGTACATCATAATTCGTGTCTTATGGCCGTAGCTGACTGCCGGATATAGTAAAGCAAATATACACAGATTACCTGCTACACAGCCTCTACATGTGGCATTTAATTGTAGAAAATGGAGGTGGGGATGGGACCTGTTGTATTTTCTGTCTGAGGGCCTGTAACTCTCTCAGTCCGCCCTTGTATCATAATAATGCAATTTGCAATCGACTCTCACCCATTAGGGCGAAACAAAAAATAGGTGGCATTCATTTTTGAACGACACTTGTACTAAACTGGTTTCAATAATTAAAGGCTTTTGTCAGTTGCCTCTTGCTTTATTTCTATTTATAGAATTTTTGAGAGATGTAACTATTGTCCTTTTACGTGGTCTTTCTGGTTGAAATCGAGAACCTCCTCGTCAAACTCAGGACTCTTCATGCCAAATCGTGCTCTCACCCAATCCCCACCTAAAAATGATCTCTATCTTTTATTTATCATCATAAGTGGAGATTGATTTCATTCTATTAGTTATAATTGCATATCAACTTAAAGAATCCATATCCATTTTCGCTCGCAGCTATGACTGAACTCACAATTTACAACTTGTAAATGTGAATATAAAGTATCTAGATCAATCGAGCTACAAGTCCATGTAAAATGTTGGAGTACATGTTTGTAATTCATCAAGATCTAAAATTATCTCGATGGGTTAAATAATATAATCTATAGTGTTCAAGAAATTACTGAGAACCGATAATTTCAAAAAATAAATCCTTACACCGTGTTCTAATAATCGATTATATGATGTGTGAATTGACAATTTATTGTGAAGAAGAGTGAATGCCTCTTAATTTATGAAAAAGCTGGAATTAGAGTCACAACTTTTGTATTTAAACTATTTGTACCATGTTGGCTGTGTTTTTTTTAATAAACCAGACATTGAATGGTGTGCAATGACTTCCCAGTCCCACTTTAAAAAAAAATAATATCAAGTATAGTCAATTACGTGTGAACATTTTAAGATAAATGACTTTAGAAAATGCCTCGAATGTTGAGTTATGATATATATTTTGTTAATTGCCAGAGAATTCCTTGTGTTTCAAAAAACTGAATTAGCCCTTTGGATTCTAAAAGACCGATATATCGGCCTGAGTGACCTATCTAAAAAGTAAACTTGGCCAATATTTTGGCCCTCCGTGGTTCTCTAATAGAATGGTTCTCATTGGTTAATTGGTAATTTTGCTAAATTCACTGTTTGAAAAGAAGTTTAAAACGTTTTTGTCATTTTTCTGTTATATTGTCTAACATCCGGCTCCCCAAGTTTTACAAACTTCTCATATACATCAAGGATTCTGTAATATCAAGAAAAACATGAAGAAATTTATGCAACTAAGTCTTTACCTGAATATCGTGTCACCCCTGTGTTTCTTTCACGAAAATGTTAATAGGTTCCTTGGGCTGTATAAACAAATAATACAATTATTGGCTAACTTCCAAAGATAGGTGGCACACACACACGCACACACACACACATATATATATATGTATATATATATTTAGTTTTTTTTAACCACTTCATAATCTCTGATGTAGGCAATACTCCTATTACAGGTATCATCTTGGCAAGTGCACAGCTTTACTTGGAGCCACCTTTCTAACCTTCAGATCGATTTGCTCACAACTTAGAAAAATGCCTAATTAAACAGTCAAGGTCTCAAGATGGCATAAAGAAGCATACTTAAATGTTTTGTTTCTAGTAAACCCGGAAGGTAGCAAGTTAACTACAAATGGAACATTATTTTATGTTTTGGTATTTTTTTTAAAAAGTGTATTTAGATCAAAAAGATATCTTACGTTATTCCACTATCAAGATCTATCTGCGTTTGTTTTGTTTAGTAGCAGTCCCCACTGATAACGTAATCAGGAGAAAAGGCTCAGTAGCCGAGTGTAAACTAAAGCAATTATACTTATACTTATGCCTTATGCAGAAGTCATTGAGAAGCAGTAGTACATTTAACCTTCTAAGTTAGCTAGAAAACCTAAAATACAAAGTTCATAATACATTTTATGCTATCTCATCAAAATCAAGATATTGCCATCTTTGCTAGAATATATGAAGATATTCGTTCTTTATAAGTATGGATTTTAGAGAAAAAATGAATGATAATATGTCTAGAAATTTAAGGGTTCACTATATTTTATTATATCACACATAAATTATATGTGCTGCATGTGCGGTAGTTAAGTACGAAAGTTCTCGAGCATGTATACCGAATGTATATGCATGCATATTTTGAGATGATACAATACTAATACGATTGTTCATATTTACCAACAGAATATCAAGATAACCATTGCATTCTTTCACGTGTAATGCAGAGTTACAACTCTATACAAAACGTTAGTTACTTCATAGATTTTAAGCCGTGACTAATCTAACCATATGGGGGTTATTGCATGTCTGTTGGTTGATTTGAAAAATTCCCTTCATCTGTTTGACCACAAATCAGTCTTTCTGTAGTCAATAGACTTCTTCGTCATCTCAGAGAAATTCAAGACGCCCAGCCCTCAATCAAAGTAGGTATCCTAATTTTGTGGATGTTCAGCTGCTAAACTTTGTAGCTAGCTCTGTCCGTCAGGTTAAAAGGAGAGGAGCGCTTGGGTATGTAACGAGAGGAAGGGGTCATGAATTTCCACAACCCATGATACTGTCGGAAGCCACGGATTGCCAAACTAATTGTTACAGTGCTATTGGTATTTTAAGATTAAATAAATTACTCTCCACGCAGGTAGTCATTAACTCTTTACGCTGAAGGGCCAATATATCGGCCCAGGCAACACATGGCAAAATACGACTCTGCTGATATTTTTCCCTTCATGGTCCACTTATAGAACGGCTCTGGTTGATTAGTTAGTAAATTTGCTAGTTCAGACTTCAAAGGATTAATCAATTAGAAAGAAATGCCCATAAAATGCAACTTTCTGTAGATCGTGATGTAAAATCTTAAGCAAAGACTGATCTAATGATGGACAAAATGTTCTTTTAAAGATATAGTATTGATTCCCATTAATACTTCCAATATAAAACACCATCAGACAAATTATATTTCTTAACGTATTCGAAAACGAAGATTTAAAAAATGCCCAAAGTCATACATTCTAAAGCAACATTTAGAGCTAATGTACATTTAATTGGAAAACATAGACATTGAAATGCATTGGAATGATTTCTGTTGATCATAAATGTTGGTGATAGACAATCAGTTTTATGTCTTTTTTGCTGGGCTATTTGACTAAACGTATTTCTCTCAGTATCAGAAATTATTGTTTTGACAGCAATTTTTTCATTTCAAAAGACTGGGGTTTTGTTTATTACTTAAAGTTTGATGTGCGCTATGAAATAGAATACTCAAGATTAATATTACGATTTTGACAAGATTAATAAGTTTGACGATATACTGTGCGAACCAAATCATTATGCAAGTCGATTTTTTATGATTTTTTCCTAACTTATTGGTGTAAGCTCCCTGTATTTTCTTTGGTATATTACTTTGGTATATTATCTATAACTACAGAATTAAAAGAAATGGTAAATTCGCAAAATAGTCAAGTATCGACAAGAATATTCTTCAATAAAAGCATAATGTTACAGCCCTACACTGTAACATTATGCTGTTTGTTTGTGTTTTACAGCAGATCAACTTATTTCAGGTCATTTAATGCCGAAAAAAATAATTTTTGATAAACGTTTTTTTGTCTACACGTAGTTTTTTTTAATAACATAGTATGCGTTATTTAATCCATAGCTGGAGGGTAGGTTGGGGATTCATACTTTCTTCCGTTTACGTTCACACTTGGATTAATAGCCTTGGGAAAGGTATGAATAAATACATTCCCTCCATCTATGGATTATTAATAGTGCATACTCTGTTATTGAAGAAAAAACTAAAATGAACGTTTATAAAAAAAATGATTGTTCACAGCATTTATTGACACGAAAAAGTTTGACAAAACACGAGGAAAGAGAAAGAGAAAAAATGTAATAGGATATTTAATTCTGGTTGCTATCATTGCTTCTTTCCACAGAAGAAAGCCACATGAGGAATACCATCCAGTGCTTCGACTACATCTGAAATGAGACAGGAAATGGGGAATAATCTTATCTTTAACAACTTTAGAACCTGAAATGCCGATATATCGGCGCTGATGACCTACGGCAAAGACGACAGAGCCGATATTTCAGCCCTTCATGGTCATTTAATACAGCGGCTCTGATTGGCTAGTTAATAATTTTGCTAAGTTAGGATCAAAAGGGTTAACGTGCTCGGGGTGACACGGGTTGGGTCTATCAGCCACTGCTCTGGCCTATAGTGTTATACTACAATGTTACATCCGAATCGAGGAACTATTTAGAAGAGTAGATAGGCACTTAAACTTTGAAATCATAATACGCGAGTTTAAATCCTAACAATTATTCCGTTATCTTCATATACGGTTCAATACCTAAGGAATAGGTGTAAATCCCCCATTTCCTTCCAGATATTGATAAGATGATTTATCTAATATTATTCAAACCATGTTTTGGGGCAGTGGATAGGCAGTCGTACTTTGGAATCGTAGTACGCGAGTTCGAATCCCAATCGTTCCGTTTGCATTCATATTTGCATTAATACCCTTAGGAAAGGTATGAATCCCCCAGCTATGTGTTAAGTGATACATATTGTATATTTCAAAAAGTAAGTATGGTCAAAAAGTAACTTTTACCAAAAATGATTGTTCTCGACATTAAATGAACTAAAAAGGCTGATATGCCGTAAAACACAAACAAATAAACGATGTGTTGACAAAAATACGTTTATCAAAAGTGATTGTTTCTTGATTCAAATGATTAAAAATGTCGATATTCCTTACAAGTAATCAATTATCCAAGTCATCTTTTGTAAAAAATGTCTTATAAATGGTTCGTAAACAACACGTTTCTCCTTTTTATCAGTCTGTATTGATTGCTATTGAAACAATTGCAAGGAATATAAAACAATAGCTAATAGATGGAAGTGTATTTTGACCTTTAAATTTTGGAGCGATTGCTTTAGGTTTCTAACTATTGAAGGTTATAGATATTTCCGTTGCATAAGATGAATTTAACATACAAATGTTTACATACAACCCGAGAGACAGACATTGATATTCATGGGTCAGTAGTTAATTGGTCGTGAGAGCCACTTATAAAAGCCTGAATTAGAGTTTTAGACAAGATCACCTTTTTCTCTTTTCGTCTCTCCATCATTCTTTCCCGTTTCTCTAACTTACACTGTATGTGTGTCACATAGAAAGATTTGAAATTAGAAGATTTCTGAATTCTAACGTAAAT
>JAYKTE010387034.1:0-10718 GCA_036873565.1 Xipholeptos notoides
TATATATACATACATACATATATTATTATTATTATTATTATTATTATTATTATTATTATTATTATTATTATTACAAGACTATTGAGCCCTTATTAGAATTCTTTCATGACGCTCTTCTGTTAAATTTGCCTCCCTTTTTTATTATTTTTTAGGTTGAGAAAAAAGATCCGAAGTTTCAAGGCTTGTCTGACGATGAACTGAGTTTTCCCGAAACGTCCCTGAAAGGCGGCGGCCATCTTTGTTACAGGCTTCGCTACGAAAAAGAAGATTCGAAACTTGTGATCAAGATTGTCAAGGCTACGGACCTGCCGATTATTTTACACAACCAGTTGTCGGCCGACAACTACGTCCGGATTCGTCTCTACCGGACAAGACGGCCATTTTTGAATTTTGGTCGAACGAAAGCAACGAAAAACTTTCTTTTAAATACGTTGGACCTGGAATTGCAGACGAAAATTCAGAGAAAGACACGGAGCCCATCGTTTAATGAATCGTTCGATGTTTATGTTGTTCAAAAGTATTTAAAAGATTATACAATGAGGTTGCAGCTTTGTGACTTTGACCAGCTTTCTTGTCATACGGTCAAGGGGGACATTTTGGTCAATTTGAGAGACTTGAAAAAATTGGACAACGAAGACCAGTTATTTGACCAACAGTTCTGCGAACCGATACAGGTTAGTCTATGGACAAGCCCCCTCTCCCCAAACATGTACATTTGATCTGTGTGTTTTGGTCTTTCTTTCTTTTTTCCTTCTTTCTTTCTTTTCCCTTTAGTTTGGGCAGCGAGGTTGGAGCAGTGGAAAAAGCTTGGTCTCTGAAATCGTAAAACACGAGTTCAAATCCCATTGAATTCACTTTCAGCTGTCTGGGGCAGATGACCCTCGTTAACCCGGGAGAGTAACTTATCTAGGTGAAGGGCAACACTGATTAAAAAAGCCCAGGGATATAACGATCGCATAAAAATTACCTTGTGCCTAACTCGACCAAGTAAATATATTTTTCCACTCAGTTTTTAGTACGCGTTCTCCAATACTTTTCTAATTATACCAGCTGTCCCCCTGAGTGCAGTGGTCTGTGGTCTGTAAGATGTTTATTTTCATTCTGTCTTCCTTACAGGTCTTTTGGAATTGTTCCATCTTTAATATTTTCCTTGGCAAATTCCCAATATTCCCGATTTTATCTGTTTCTTTTATTTTAACTCTGTGGTCAGCCGACCCCCACCCCAAAATACAAGTTGTCATTAGAAGAACATTTCTTTTCAGCTGACCTCATCTAAAATACTTCAAAAGAAAGCTACAGATCTTTAGTTTCAAATACAACAACTTCTACTACATTTTTAAGTGCTGCAGCTTATTGCCAATTTTACCAATATTATAGACTGTTACTGTCAGGCGAACAGTATCTACTGTGAGTATAGAAATAAAGAAGAGAATAAAAGTCCGAACCATTTCAATAATTATAATAATCAAAATTAATCTCATCAATTCATACAAGCAATATTCATTATGAATAGAATAATAAAGATGAGAATGAAAGTTTAAATCATTTCAATGATGATAATAATCAAAACTCATCTTATCAATTCACACAAAGCAAGATCCACTGTGAATAGAAGAAGAATAACAATGAGAATAAAAGTCCAAATCATTTGAAGACAATTGTATGTATAAAAAAAAGTAAAATAAAACTTCAGTGTTCAACTCTCCTCACCCACAAACAATGACAAAAACAAAAGCAAATAAAACCCTAATCAATCTATTGATTCGTTTTTCCTCGATATTTATGGAGACAAAAGGAAAAAATGAAGGGGGAGTGGTGGTACTTTTCGGTCTGATGTTGGTGTTAGTGGTGATTTTGGTGGTGGTGGTGGTGGTGGTGGTGGTGGTGGGGAACCAGTTTTTAAGGGAAAAGAAAAAAAGGGAAAGGAAAAGAAACTCAAGGAAAGAAAAGAGTAGAAGGAGCAGTGGGAGGGACCGATGTGTAGAGTTGAACGTGAAAGTGGAAAGACTATCAGAATGGAGTGAATGTCAGGTCGAATAAGAATGAGGGAGAAATAATGGAGAGCAAGAGCAAGGGGAGCTGGAAAATGGTGGACAGGGGTCGCAAACCACGGGTCGTGGGTCAAAAGTAGTGCAAAAAAGAGGAAGAGCTTTAGTGCTCTTTTTTTTCATTTCTTTTCTTTCTTCTTCTTTGTTTTTCTTCTCTTTTTTCCTTCTTTCTTTTCCACCCTCCCTCCCTCTCTTAATAAATTCCTTCCTTCCTTTATTTATTTATTCCTTCCTTCATTCTTTCCTTCCTTCCTTCCTTCCTTCCTTCCTTCCTTCCTTCCTTCCTTCTTTACTATCTCTCCATTCTTTTCTTTTCGCTCATAAGCCCGAAACTTTCTCTTCCTTACCGCAATTTCTTTTTTCTTTCCCACTGTCCCTACCCTCACTACCGTAACTTATTTTCCTTCCTTACTTTCTTCATTCCTTCTTTCCTTCTATTCCCCCCTTCTTTCTTTTCTCACTTCCCTACATTCTTTTCCTTCATCCTTTAACATATTCTCTTCCTTCCCTTCGTTCCTTCGTCCCTTTTTCCTTCCCATCATTCCCTTCTTTCCTTCCAGCCCCTTCCTTCCTTCCTTCCTTCCACCCCTTTCCTTCCTTCCATCCACAACTTTCCCTTCTTCATTTGTTTCATCCCTCTTTCCGCTCTTTCTTTCCTTCCTTCCACTGACTCCCTTTTTTTTCGCTCTATTTCTTCCGTTCTTTTAGTTATTCTTTTCATTCCCCGCTTCCTTCCTTCCTTCCTTCCTTCCTTCCTTCCTTCCTTCCTTTAATTTTTTTTCATTCTTGCTTTTTTTTTCTTTTCCCAGGATTTACTTGGTGACGTCAATGTCTGTCTGACTTTCCTGCCGACTTCGGAGAAACTTTGCTTAAAAATTGGGCGGGTTGTAAGTCTTCCTGTCATGAACAAGGATAAAAAATCCACAGGTGAGCACAGCCTTACACACGACCATAAAGATTACATTATCTATACACCTCACCTCTGCTCTCAATTCACTGCATGGAAAGGTAGAATCCATACTGAGAATCACATCACCTCCACAACGCCTTCCTGTCACACATCATACAGTAGAGGGTATCGGAAGATATTAATAATGCAGCGTTGACCTACCTCCGTGAATTTCATAAGAAATGAAGAAATTCCTCACAATCGGATATAAAATTCAGTAACATGTATATGTGCACTTGTTTACGTGTTTGAGTGTGCATGTGTATGTGTGTGTGTGCATGTACCTGTTCGTACATGCACTTCTTTGTGTATGTGTGGCCATTTCTTTCTCTTAATCCACTTTTCGCCATGTTTTCCCGGTCTCGCAGATTCGTTCCTCAAAATCAGTAATGGCAAAAAATACAAAAAACAAAGATGTTCTACTCCCCCCCCCCAAAAAAAAAATCCCCACAAAACGAAAAAAAAAACGAAGAAAAAATGACAAAAAAAAGAAGAGGAAAAAGATCTTTGAGATGTTTTTATTCATTTATTTATTTCCTTCTTTCTTTTTAGTTGTCCAACAGCTGTTGGCCATTTCCTCGTGTGCCTTCCTTCCCTAGCGTCTGGGTTAAACTAAAAAACCCAGATAGATCGATTTCTTTCATCGATTCTCGTATCTTACCCCTCCCTTTCCCTCCCGATTCACGTCCCCTCTCTTTCTTGCCACCCTTTCTCACTATCTCTTACCTCTTCCTCTCGCTCACCTTTCTCTCTCTCTCGTTTTCTACTCCTCTTTATCAAAGGGTTAGCCCCTAAGATCAAATCAAAATATCCAGCCAGAAATCATTTTCTTATTCTTTTAACGTCTTCATTCGAGTCGACCTTGCTTTCCTCCACAATATTCAACTCCACGCCTGGCCATTACCTACCCCACCGGCCAAAGAGCTAATTTTAAAAATTGCAGATTCTTTTCTCTCTTCCAGACGCCCGCCAGCGAGGTTGGAACTGTGGAAAAAACTTGGTCTCTGGAATCGTATAACACAAATTCAAACCCCAGTCAAAACCATTGCATTTAATTTCAGCTCTCTAGGGCAGATGAGGCTGGTTAACTCGGAGAGTAACTCATCTAGGTGAAGGGCAGCACATTTACAAAACCTCAGGGATATAATGAGCACATAAAAATGACCTTGTACCTAACTTGGGTTGGGGATCAATGAAGTAAATATACCCTTGCTCTCGACCATCCCTTCTCTCGACAACACCTACCTACCCCTAAATCTAAACCTTGGTACCTGAGGAGCCTTGAAAGGCGAATAGTGGCAGGGCTATTTTTAATTTGCCACACGAGCACCCTATCTTGCCTTGTGCCAAACTCGCTTTTGTGCTCGACCAAGTAGAGTCTATAGCAGAATATGGCTCCTCATGTTAAGGAGGTGGGGGTATAAGAAAAAATCTCTTAATGAACAAGAATATGTCCAAAATTTTAAATTTTGAATTGTTTGGTAATTAAAGTTATTTCTAAAAGTATTAATCGGACTATTCTCCTCATCCATAATATTCTCACAACGTTTCAATGAAATAAGCCTTCGGCCTTCCTCAGATGTCCTAAATTGACTCATATTGTTTTAGAAGGATAATATGGATGAGGCGAATAGTCCGATTAACACTTTTAAAATTCATCTCCTGTCATTCCCTCTCTGTGTGTCATTCTCTATCTCTCTGTCTCTGTCTTTCCTTCCAGATGCCTATGTCCGTATTTCCCTGATGAGCGATGGGCGCCAAATGAAGAAAGCAAAGACGGCCGTACGACACTCAACCGTTTCGCCTATCTTCAACGAATCTTTCATCTTCGATGTTCCGGTCAATCAACTGCACCACATTTACTTCATTCTGTCTGTCTTTCATCACCACGTCGGCACGGAAAAGGCCGGCTACCTGATCGGCCGGGTCTATCTGGGCGACTATTTTGACATGGCCGCCAAGGTACACTGGCAAGAGATGATCAAGAACTCGAGGAAGGAGATTGGTGCGTGGTACAAGATCAAGGGGTGAACCGAACCGGGGTGCGCACAGGAGGAGGAGGAGGGTGGATAACGATAGGAGTGGCGATGGAGTCGACGACGACAATGGGGATGATGGTGGTGGGGGTCAGATGATGATGAAGATTACAACAACAGCAACAAAGACAACGACGTTTCTGCTGTTGCTGCTGCTGATGATAATGATGATACTGTTGATGATGACGACTATTATTATTATAATGATGGTGATGATGACAACCACTACAACAACAACAACAGCAATAACGAGGACGACACCTCCACCGACTCCAATGCAAAAAGCCAACTATGGCAATTTTGCAGGCTCTTAAATATATCAGCCTTTGTAATTATGGAAAGCCGTATTAACCTATAATCTATATAGGTTTTTCCAGTTCTAAATATTTTGGAGCCTAACAATACTGACGAGGCAAAAGCTTCCATAGATAATAAATAGCTAATAATGATCTAAATAAATAAATGATCTTTTTGTAGTTATGGAACACCTTAATAGCTATAATCTAGACGTTTTTGTTGCTCTCCTTTACCTACCTAACTCCAATCCAATTATTCTGAACATACAAACAGATATGGACGAGAATCAGTTTGTAATTATTGTAGATCCTAATAACCAATAATATAGCATGTTTATCAAGCTCCTTGGCTGGCCACCCAAATTAAATCATTTCACTATATCATTCTTGAATATTAGATTTTTGTAATTATGAAAAACCTTCAATGTATATTCCCCAAGCTCTGCTACTGAAATAAAACAGGTGAAATTACAGGTGATTATATATATTTGATCAAGCATTAAACCAAGTTAGGCACAAGGCCAGTTTTACGTGCCCAGCGTATTCTCGGGTTTTTGTAAACAGTGTTGTTCTTCACCTAGATGAGTTGCCCTCATAGAGTTGACGGATTTTATCTACCCGGGTTTTTCGACTCAGCGTTATCCTTACTCATAAATGAGTTACTCCTTCGATTTAACTTGCTACATCTCCCCGAGGCAGCTGAAAGTGAACATATTGGTTTTGACTGGGATTCGAACTCGTGTAATACGATTCCAGAGTTCAAACTTTTACCACTATTCCGCCCGCTGGCAAACTACAAGAGGTTATATCTACTTGGTCAAGTACCAAGTGTTACTTATTAATGATTTTAAATTATAGACAATTTGGGTTTTCCATAACTACAATTTTGAAAAATGATTTAAATGTTTATTCGACCAAATTTGTTTTTTTTCTTCTACCTATAAATAAAGAATGTCTAATAATCGCAAAAAACGGGGTTAAAGTTTTGCCTACAATAAAGAAATGTTTGTTATACAATTTGGATAAAAAAGAAAGGGACTTGTGTAAATCATTTTTGACTTTCAAAAAATTACGGCAGAAAATCTTGTAATTACAAAAACACAGATGAAAATGAGCCCCAAACGAGCACCAAAGCAATCTCTAAGCAAGGCCAAGCAATACCTATAATAATAATAATAATAATAATAATAATAATAATAATAATCCCCAAGATAATATTGCACCATACAGTCTTTGACTGTAAGGCGCGGGGCCTGCTGCAGCTCAGAGGAGACTTGTTGTCTCTCTGACTACAGTACAAGCCACTGGTTACTGGGTGCGCAAGCGCCTGGTGATGGTTATGGTTTACATCATTTTCTTTTCGTTGTTTGCTTGGAAATGTTTTTAAAAATAAGAGATTTTAAAGTTATAACTTAAAGGTATTGACATCATGGAAATTGCCGAATAAGCACGCTAAACTTTGTTTACAATTTTCTACGCTTTTTCGATTAGTTGGCCGAATCGCAGTGAGATAACAACTATGGAGGGCGGTGATTACTGGGGATAGAGTTACAAGACTCAGCACTCATATCCGCTAACAGTTAATCACCCGAAGAAGTCCAGATGATTAGTTTTCCGAAACGTGGTGAGACAAATGGAAGGTAGTAATTACTGGGGATACAGTTACAAGACTCAGTATTCCTATCTGGCACCAGTTTATCACCCGAAGAAGTCCAGAAACTATCGAAGGCAGTAATTGCTGTGGATATAATTCTATGACTCAACATTCTTATTCGGTCACGGTTAACACCTGATGAAGGCCAGAGTATTAGTTGGGCGAAATGCGATGAGACAACGATGAGGACAACACAACAGTTCGTAAAGAATGAATACAAAGATTATGAAGCCTCATCTCAAAGGATTCCCCCCAAAGTACAATTACACAAAAATTTACGTTAACATTTTGAACTAATACCCCTGGGAAAGGCATGAATCCCCACATTCCCTCGAGCTATAGACTAAATGGTGCATATTGTGTGATTCCAAAAACTACGTGTGGACAAAAAAGTGATTGTTCTCGGCATTAAATGACCTAAAAAGGTTGACATGAAAACAACAAACAAAAAGTTGTTTGCTACACATTTCTAAAACCAACTTTTTATATTTTTGTTTAGTTTTATTTTTCTACTCATTTATCTTTCCATTCTTCTTTACCCTTTTTCTTTCTTTTTATCTTTTTCTATACTTCGTTCTTTCTTTCTTTCTTTCTTTCTTTCTTTTTTTCTTTCTATTTTTTTCTTTCTATTTTTTTCTTTCTATTTTCTTCCCTTTTTTAAAAACTTTCTTGGTTTCTTAATGAAATAAATTAAATGGTGTCATTTTTATCCAAGGGAAATAATTCAAGTTTAAAACTTTAAGAGTTATTTCCCTTTCATCCTTCTAATTTTAATTCTGTTTCCTTGTGAAATATTTTTGTAAGGTGTACATTGTGCAGTTCGTTTATTAATATTAAAACAAAAATATTACATAATAAAAGAGAAAGAAAAGCGAAAATAAAAGAATAAGTAAATCTGTATATCTATAAAAGTGAAAATGTCTGTGTGTGTGTGTGTGTGTGTGTGTGTGTGTGTGTGTGTGTGTGTGTGTGTATGTGTGAAAGGACACACAAGTCTCTACCAAGTTCTGCAGCCAATTTTCGGTCTACAGACTTGAAATTTGTTGTATGGGGTATTCTGACTCGGAAAAATATTTTTGGTTGGTTTCAGATCGGAAATTTAGCTGCAAAGGGGTCAAAGTTGAAGTATTGAAGGAAAGTTGTAGTGTTTCGGTTACTTAGAACCTTCGTCAGGGCGTATTTTTATTAGTCCATTTGCACAGAGTCAGAAAATAAAATTTCAAGATTGACAGTAGATGTTGATACCAGTGAATACATTTTGAAAACCAGAAAATTAAAAAAAAAAATGAAAAATTAGTCTGTAGCAGTTAACGTAAACTTTATGATTAATGACGTAAATATATTACATGGGAATATTTTCTTCTAAAAATTTAGAAGTCTCATTTCAAGAATTGTGAAGGTAATAAGGAAGATGACAACAGCCTAAAAATACAAATTATCAAACACAATCTTAAGAATTGTGAAAATAATAGTAATAAGGATGGGACAATAATCTGGAAAATGGATCTACAATTATCAGGCCTCATCTCAAGGATTGTGAAGTTAACAATGATAAGACTAAGGACAACAATTCGAAAAAAATGTACAAACTATCAAGCCTCATATCAAGGATTGTGAACGTAACAATAATAAAGATGAAGATAATAGTCTGAAAAATAGATGTTCAAACTATTAAGCGTCATATCAAGAATTGTGAACGTAATAATAATAGGGATGAGGACAATAGTCTGAAAAATAGATCTACAAATTATCAAACCTCATCTCAAGAATTGTGAAGGTAACACTGGTAAAGATGGTTATGTAAAAATCATCAAATTGTAGCACTATACACTCTTTAACTGGAATGGAGCGGAGCCTGCTGGAGCTCACGAGGAGCCTGGTTGTCACTCTGACTTCAGCGAAAACAACTGGTTACTAGGTGTTCAATCGCTTACTAATTAGCGAGGGGTCTTATAATAATATAAACTCAAAAATTGGGAAACTATTGTAAAATGGTAAATTTTGTATTCCAGTTAGCTTAACTATTTTCTAGAATAACCCAGAATAAAGAATTAAGAGAAGGAATTAATTTGAATCTGAGAACCTTGGAAAGTCAAAGATTTATGATTAAAGGATAGAATCTAACTAATGGAATTCATTAATTAGTAGTTCCTAATTTAGAGCCGAAAAACAGTTACTAGCAAAGTGGGCGCTTGCTCTTGCTTATATATATTTGGTCTCACATAGGCAAGAATCTGACAGACACCAAAGGTCGTTGACTCCGTGTCTACGCTTGTCTAGTGCACACGCTCAATCACTGATTTTGAGCACTTTAACTATAAATATAGGTAAATTTTCTCTAAAGCTTAATGTATATATTCTTCTTCTACTTCTCCTTCTTTTTTCTTTTTTCCATCTTTTCTATCTCCTCCCCCTCCTTCTTTTTCATCTTTCTCCGCCTTCTTTTTTTCTTTTTTCTTCTTTCTTTTACTTTCTTCTTCTTCTTCTTCTTCTTCTTCTTCTTCTTCTTCTTCTTCTTCTTCTTCTTTCTTTCTTTCTTTCTTTCTTCCTTTCTAATTATCAAGCCTTATCTGAGAAATTCACACAAATCAAGAAACATTGCGTCTACAAGAATACAGATGAAAATAAAAGTCTAAATAATCTAAATAATACTAATTATCAAGACTCTATTGGGAAATTCTCACAAATAAAGAACATTGTATCTAAAATAATAAAGATGATAATAATGAGGGTAATCTAAATAATACCAATTATCAAGCCTCATCTGAGAAATTCACACAAATAAAGAAACATTGTGTCTATGAGAATAAAGATGAGAATAAAAGTCTTAATAATCTAAATAACAAAATATCATGTGGTATATTTATTGGCGATGACGAGTCATTTGAAGAAATCCGACCAAAAATGGCAAAGAAACAAAGAATTCCAAACTGAAAAATTAGTAATAATTAATTTTTGTGGAAATCTTTCAATTTGCATGGAAGAAATAATTATTTCGATTCTTCAGGGGTTTTGGAGGTAGGGGTGTGAAAGCAAGTGCACGTGAGCGTGTGTGGACATATGTGTGTTTGTGAATAAATGATTATGTGTGCATGCGTGCGTTTGCATGCGTGCGTTTGTGTTTTTTTGTGTGTTTTTACGGGATATCAACCTTTTTCAGATCATTTTAATGTCAGTAGCAATCATTTGTGGTAAACGTTAGTTTTTATCCACACCTAGTTTTTTGGAATTATACGGTATGCGCTAATTGAACCATAGCTGGAGAGAATGTGGCGATTCAAACCGTTCTCAAGGGTATTAGTCCGAATATGAACGGAAACGAAAAGACTGGGATTCGAACTGGCGTACTGCGATTCTGATGTCTGACTGCCTATCCATTGGGCCAAATTGACTTTTCCGTGTGTTTGTTTGTTGTGTGTATGTGTGTGTATGGTGGGGATGGTGCTACGGTATGTTTGTTTTGTTTTACGGCATATCAACCTTTTTAGGTAATTTAATGTCGAGAACAATCATTTTTTTGCTAAACGTTCTTTTTTTGTCCACACTTAGTTTTTGGAAAAACACAATATACACCATTTAATCCAGAGCTGGAAGGAATATGAGGATTCATACCTTCTCCGAAGGGTATGTGTGTATGTGCGTGGTTGTGTACCTATGTATTGGCTCATGTGTGTGTGTGTGTGTGTGTGTGTGTGTGTGTGTGTGTGTGTGTGTGTGTGTGGGTGTGTGAGTGTT
>JAYKTE010387145.1:0-10718 GCA_036873565.1 Xipholeptos notoides
TTTAGGCAGAATATCATTATTCAGACAAGTTTCATTAAAAAGAATTTTAATTTTCCTTTTTAATATTTTTAATTTAACAAAAAGTCAACTTTTCTATTTGGCTAGTAAATGAAAATATTTAGTTGTCAAAGGTCAACTAAAATTAAATTTGTCTAGAGCCCTGCAATATGAAATCTACTTGGTTGAGCACCAAACCAAGTTAGGCACAAGGCCAGTTTTGTGTGCTCACATATCCCTGGGCTTTTTGTAGTCAGTGTTACCCTTCACCTAGATGAATTACTCTCCTGAGTTAGCGAGCCTCATCTGCCTGGGACAGCTGAAAGTGAGTGCAATGGTTTTGACTAGGATTTGAACTTGTGTCATACGATTCCAGAGACGAAGCCAGTACCACTGCTCCAACCACGAAAATAAAAAAAATCTTTTTTTT
The DNA here is from genome assembly GCA_036873565.1 of Xipholeptos notoides. Taxonomy (NCBI): domain Eukaryota; kingdom Metazoa; phylum Mollusca; class Cephalopoda; family Idiosepiidae; genus Xipholeptos; species Xipholeptos notoides. Next base: position 428 of record JAYKTE010387145.1, read on the forward strand.
CTCTTCAATATGACAATGACCATACTCTACAAACCACCAAAGAGAAATAAACTAAAAGAGTTCTTTTATGAAAATATATAAAGAATTTTATAAAGTGATATTGATTATCTTGATAATCAATATTAAAAAAAAAAAAAAAAATCTTGAAAAATGGTTTCTGCAAGTTTTGGCACCAGTTCATCCCTGAGCTGCCAATTAATCTTTGCCCTTCTGCAAATGACGAAGTCGTACTTAATTGCAGCCTTTTAAAATTCAAAACAAAACCAAATCAAAAATACATAAATCTTTTCTTGGAGAGATAGCAGTGATCGTAGCAGTAATAGTTTTGATCTATGAACTTAATTAACCATGATTATCCCAACAGATAATTTGTTGCAGTTGATAAATTGATCTTATTTACAGACCACTAATCATTTTCATCGTCTTTATCATAACAGAACTTTTTCCAATGTATCTTCTGACTTTTTCACAAGTTTTTAGATGAAACTAAAAGTTCTTTCAAAGAACTAAAAACCATTTACCTAACCCTAACCTTAACAATAATTAAAAACTTAGTTATTTATTCAAGAAAGTATAATCCATTTCAGGAAGTCGATTCGGGCCAATCGGTAGGCAGTCGGACCTCGGAATTGTAGTACGCGCGTTCGAAACCCAGTTGTTCCGTTTGTGTTCATATTCGTACTAATACTGTTGGGAAAGGTATGAATCCCCACATTCCTTCCAGCTATGGGTCAAATAGTGTAATTTGTGTCATTAAAAACTATGTGTGTACAAAAACTAATGTTTCCCAAAAATGATTGTTCTCGGCATTTAATGACCTAAAATGGTTGATATGCCATAAAATACAAACAAACAAATCATGCTTAGAAATTATTGTTTTACAAGCAGCATAGCCTGTGCAACTCTATTTTAGGCATGGCCAAAAATATATATATATTCAAATCAAATTATAACACTATGATTCAATGCAAAATCTTGCGAAGTTTATAGCATAGCACCAGACAGCTGTTTCAATCTGATTGGATTTCACCAGTGACTGGCAATGTTGTTAACATTTCAAACCTCAAATGAAATTCAAACTTGCAGACTACATGGTTTGAAACAAACACTCTAACAACTAGCCCATGACACGGTTATGCGTTCATACACGCAGATATCACAGTTTGTCGGGGGGCATTCCAAAATACCTATCGAAGAACACTCTCAAACACATAAAGTACAGCTGTGTGAATTTTCAATAAAATTGGTCCAGTCATTTCAGAGTCCAAAGGGGATGAACTCACACACATACAAAGTTCTATTTATTTAGTTTAGATAAGGAAAACTTTCATCCTGTTCAATTATAAACAAATCTCAAAGAATTTTTTTTTTTAAGTTTAAAAGTAATTTTTGAATTTCCAGACTCATGATCATTTAATGCATAGATCGCCTTATCCTAAGAAATTAGATATATTTAGTTTGGTTTTATATTCTTTCCTTAAACAATGAATTTTTTAAATTGAAAGTAAAATGCCTTTGATCAAATACTTTTGCATGGTACTGTCTTTATGAAGTTATTCAACAGAAATTATAAAAATGTGCTTAAATTGTTAAACATTACTAAATATTAAGTTATATAATAATGATATATCTTCAGAGAACTTTACTTTTTAAAGCAAGTATAATGATTATTAATATCATGTAAAGCCTATTTTTTATGTGTAGACTTGTATTTTGTAAAATTAAGCCATAAATCCCATTCACTTCAAAACTCCTTGTGAAATATTTCAAATTTATTTATTTAGATATGTTATCAGGTTTACATTTTTCAATCAATAAACTTATAATTGTTCTAGCATATTTCTGTTTTGTATTGAACATTCCTTAATAAACAAGGTAAGCCATGAAATTAAAAAGAATAAATATATAGCAATATATATACGATTTACCTATTGAATAAAAAATAAAAATAAAATTAGATATCGAATTAAGACAATTAGATTATAAATATGCAGTTAAATTGCTTATTTTCATGAATTCATAAGGAGTTTCTGAATTTTAAAAAAACAATATTCTAAACAAAATAAAAACTATGTGTTAATATCATGCCGTTAAAAAGAATGGTAAATACTAAAAGCAAACAATAAAAATTAACTACAAAACGAATGATATGTGAAAGTGGTCTAATTGAACTATTTATTCTCTTTTAGTTTGCATAAAGCCAAATGTGTTTATGATAATTAATAATTTAATTATGTGTTATTAATAATAAATTAACAAAAACTATGGTTTCTTAAACAACTTCAAGAGAAAAAAAAACAATCATTTAATTTACATAAAGTAAAATGCTGTTTGATATTTATTATGAATTAGCAATAACTAAGGTTTCTTAAATAACTTTAGGGGAAAAAAGATCTTTTAATTTACATAAAAGTCAAATGCTGTGTGCTATCATGAATAAATTCTAAGCTCGAATAACTAAATACTGCTCCTTCTCTTCGTCCATGATCAAGAATCCAGAAGGTTCTTTTTATTTTTGTAGCCCACAGCTTATCTCTCAGCTTGTCTGCTCCATGCAGCAGTACATGAAATATCCACAGGTGCAACCAAAGACAAAGTCTCTCTGGGAGTTGAGTTCACAATACAGCTCAAGCAGCAATCCGTTTGTATTTCTTCTCTCTCTCTCTCTCTCTTAAAGTATTTTGTGCGCCTTTTTCAATTTCGAGTCTCCTTAAGCTTAAACAATTTTAAATTGTTTCCCTCCCCCCCTCCCACACCTTTAATTCTTTAAAAGGCAAAAAAAAAATGTTTGATTTGGTTTTGCCATTCTGAGTAATTTTACAATTTCAAGTAGTTCCCTTGAAAGGAAAAAAAAACTAGTTCCTCGCTTTGTTACGCATGACCTTATCAGCTATAGAGTTGTTCACTCTTTCCCCCTTTTCCTACTCCTCCTTCTCACATTGTGATCTATGATTGGCTGTTTTGAATTTTTGGCAAAGTTTTGGTCATGTTCTGTTTTTTTTTTTAAATTTCCCTCAAGATTTCAATGAATGAACCAAGCTGGATCACATTCACTCCTCTCAACAATTACAAAAAAAAAGTTACCATAACCTGTTTATTTAAAATTTTCAAAGAACAATTTGACCTGACTGTTATACCCTCTTGATAACCAACCAGCTTTCTAATTCATTTGTTCATTAAAATTAGACTCATAAAAAAGACTCCAGAATAACTTATTAGGCTGTGGGCTCAAACATCTTTATCTACATTTTTCATCAAAGTTGTAGGTTAAGATTAAATAAATTAATTAATGCAACTAAATTTTGTTTGGAAAACGTTACAGAACACTTTATGATTTTATACACAACATTTTTTTTAATGCCCTCGCCACTTTTACAGGCTAATAAAAGTGATTTTTTTGTCTGATGACAAGACAGCTCATATCTTACAATTGTGACAACACAATATCAAGACTTTAGTTTAAAATTAAAATATTAGAATCTGCTAAAACAGTGGCTGAAGTTATATCCAGTTTTCTTGCTTTTTGAACATAATGTGGCAATATTTATATACTGTGTTTAGCAGGAAATTTATGAAAAGTTTACAGACAATTTTTATCTATCTTGATGATGAATTATTGTGAAAATTTTTATGAATTATGAATTTTTCATTTGATTTTGTACACGTGTATGGTAAGTTTGAAATGGGTTTCAAAACCATTTCAGGTCTATTTTGGGTCCTACATTTTACGTATATATAAAATTTTTGTGGGATGACTGGAACTTCTTTACAGAAAGTCAACTCTATTACAGAGCTGTATGTAGAGTTTGCATGCAGTTCCAAACCCGGCTTCTATATTTGCATACTTTGTCACATACCAAAGCAAGAGAAACTCCCTGGTGTGAAACTTAGGGTGTGGCCAAATTCTCCCTGAGAAATCCTGAGTGGCAGGCATTGTGGCTAGTGAGACCCACCCTTGACAAACCTATTCTACTACAATGAAATTCTTTTGTGGTTTTAAAAACTTTCAAGTTTTAAAGATTGTTTATTCTTATGAACTTTATGCTGATTTGAAAAGACTGTTATTCTTGGTGGATAAGATATATTACTGTTCTCATTTTGATTACAATCATAATAAGTTTGGCTGGAGATAAGAATAATTTCAACATTGCTTGCTTTCGTTTTGTTTTCTACCTTAATTTGTTTGCAATATTTTGCACCGCATGCTGAATGTAGTAAACCTATGTTGATAAAAAATCGAAAAAGTGTCATTTGGAATTTTTGCTCACAACCATGTTATAGTAGACCAGTGGCATAGCAAAGGAAGAGGCTGTCCGTTTTTGTTTTGAGTGTCCCTTGTTTGCGTATCCGGTCTTTATTTACTTGTTTACGTAGCCAGTTAATTTAATTTAACAATTTTTTTTTATCATTTGAATTATACGTTTTTTGTTTTGAAAAATCTTTGGTTTTCTTTAACGACAACTGTTAATGGATACAAGTACTGTAATGAGATGTAAGTCTAGGACTAATAGCAGCTAGCATTCTAAAATTAGATCCTTGATTGTAGTTCTATGAAAATAAAAATTTTGAGGGATTTGGGGAATTTTGATGATTAATGGATCATCAAGTCAGTGGGGGTGGGGGCAAATAACCGCCCCAAAACAGTTGCTATGCCACTGTGGTAGACCTTCTTTCTTCATCAATTCATATCAGTTTTTTTTACCATCACTGTATATCATTAGACACATCGTAATTAATAAGCAGTATCCAGATAATGTTGAGTATTGCTCATAATAGATAAAATAAATAAGTAAGAGTATCTAACTGAAAGGCTCATTGGTAGAATTTCAATCCAAGCTTAGGCCTGTTAGCATAAACTGTACTGGTGAGTTATTATAACAATGAAAGGTTATAAAGTATATAGAGAATTGAACAGACACATTGAGATAAATACCAATATTTAATTGAAGAATAAATAAGCATGGTAATGGAAAAACATTACGACTGTTCGTTACTAAAAATGATGCGACTTATTTATTCAATATTCTATGCCATTATGGGATTTTGCATTAGACTTTTCCCTTACTATATTTCTTAGCCAATAGTAACAAAGTTTCAAGTTTAATGAGCTAAGAACACATGTTTTGCAACAAAAAAGAATTTCTTTTACACATTTCATCATAACTTTTGAACCCAAAATTTAGCATAAATTCAAAGACCAAGTATTAAATAAATGAGTTTAGGCATAATAATCAGTATTCTTTGGGTTGTTATTCTCTCCTATGTTGTTAGAGAGGCAATATACCAACTTCAGTAAAATGTAGATTTTGTTGCTATTCTAGTTTTGACTATTTTTAAAGTATCCCTATTTAAATTTGGAAAGATTTAATTTCTATTTCTGGGGGAGTTGAATTGTGATTTTAATAATAATATATAATAAATATAATATTATTATTGGTAAGTATTGTTTATTCACATACATGCACATATAGATGAATTGATGTTTTTTTTTTTCATAAATCAAAAATATATTTTTCCCTTGTAACATTTCCTTCATCAATTGTGTCATTTATTTTAAGTAATATTAAAAGAATTAATATCTTTTACTTTTTTTGTAATTCATTTTTTTACTTTTATTAATTTTAGATCCAAGCTTTAGAAGAAGCTGAACTTCATAACGCACGCAAGCTGGCTGAACTCAAAGAAGACGAAAACGATCTCCGTGAAAGCCTTCGTTCAAGAGAAGATTATTCCAATGATTCTGAGCTCTCCAAGAAACTAGAGAAAATGGCTGAACTGGAAAAGCACAATGAATTGTTAAAAGCTAAGATCAGTGAACTGGAAGAGAGTGAAGTCCTTCTCAGGGAACATTGGAAACAACTTGTGGATGCTGAAGCAAACAAGAGTGAATGCCTTCAAGAAAAAATCAAGATGCTGGAATCTCTCAACAAAGAACTCCAAAGCAAACTACAAGATGAGGAGGAGAAGTTTGCTACTGGAATGTCCCTTGCTTCAGAACTGTCTCTCATCCAGAACCTTTCTGACTCTGAAGAATCTCAACCAATGTCTGAAGTAGAATCAAAGTTGAAAGAAGTGGAAAACCGTCTTTATAATGTTACAGAGTCAAAGAATTCAAAGATTGAAATGTTGGAAGATCGTTTAGAGAGACTCCAGCAAAATGAGCAGAAGCTGAGTGAGACAATCGTTGAAATGGAGCAGAGGGAGAAGCAATTACTAGCCAAGCTGAAACTGTGTGAACACAGTGATTTCACCATCGAGAAGATGCTGAACTATGAGGATCACATAAAGGAGCTCAGCCACTCACAAGAGAACCTACTGAATGCATTTGACACGTTGGCAGATCCCGAGAGTCAGTCACAACAGATCATCAGTGCGCTCAAAGCAGAACTGCTGAGCTGCCGCCAGAAGAGCGATGATCTCAGTTTCAAAGAACGACAGATCAATGAACAGTTAAACAATGAGAATAATTCTTTGAAATGTTCTGTTGACCAATATGAGATCAAAGAGAAAGAACTGAATGCCAAGGTTGTCTTGTTGGAAGAAGAAAATAAAACCTTGAAAGGTGAGTTAAAAAATGCACTTGAACCTTCACAAAATAGCAGACAAGAAGTTACCACCTCTTCTTTGTTCATCCGGATTCAAGAGCTTGAAACCGAGAATCAAGAACTTCGCTCAAAGATTGATGACTCTCAGAATATGCCACGTCCAAAGACAAATTTATCTGTTTCTCTAAATTACGAACGGCTGTGTGAATTAGAAAAGGAGAACTCCGAGCTTCTGGCCGAAGTGAACAAACTGCGAGATCTTGAATCACATCAAAAAGTCACTTCTGAGAAGATACGTCTTTTGGAAATGAACGAGGAGAAGCTAATGGAGAAGGTTATGGAACTCGAGGACAGTTGTGAAAGCCAGAAAGAAGAGCTCCAAAAGTTGTGCAAAGATCGGAATGACAGCGGCAATAAGAACTTGATGACAAAACTTCATGTGAGTGAAACCCAACTTGAAGAGGAACAAAAGAGGGTCGCTGAGCTGCAGAAGGTCATGGCTGAAACACAAGAGAAACTAAGTGCCGAAGAAGCAGTCAATAGCTCTCTTCGGGACCAACTTGAGTCATTGCGCGTGAGACTGGAAGAGGTTAAAGAAACCTATGTCGACCATGAATCTTCCAAGAAGGAGCTAGAACAAGAACTCGCATCTATTAGACAAGAGAAAGAACTACTTTCCAAGGAACTTCAACTCCTCAATAAGAGCCAAATCATTCCAGATAAAGCCATCAAAGAGTTTCAAAGCCGAAAAGCAGATGAACATTCCTCAAAATCATCAGATGTCTCCCTGCCCTTACCAAGTACAGAAAACAAATATCTCATTCTGATTGATCAACTAGAATCCTCCTTGAAAAGTATTGGTCATGAAAGTTCTGACGAATGGCTATCCAATGAAAGCGGGGAGATCCTTTCCTCCCCTAAAAAGTTCCTATCGAAGAGCAAAATAGATGAATCTTTGGCGGATCCGATATTTGAGGAACTTTTACAGTTGTCACAGAAGGAATTGGCCGTATTGATTCAGGCCCTACGCAAAGAAATGCAAAAGAAGTGTGAAAAGTTAAAAGACTTTGAGAATGAATTCAAGAACTTTTTAAAAGAAACCCGAGACAATTCAATTATTTATAGAGATGAAGAGATCCAGAAAATTGTTTATACAAAAACCAGAACATTCCAGAAATCATCAAAGAATCAGGTAAGCATTATTGAACAATTATTTTACTCTTTGGTCAATCAGAATTAAACTTGTGTTGGTTTGGTTCTTTCGAAATGTACCCAGCCATTTTGTTTTAAAATGCTTTGCGTGATTCATTACTATTGAAATGACTGATATGTGCCATTAGTTGCACAGTGATAAATCTACTAGCTACACCTGATTTCAGTTTTCATCTAAATAGTTTAACTTAATAGGAAAATCTCTCTAAATTTTTGGAAAAAATTAAATATACACATTAAAAATAGTTGGTAAAACCAATTTAATTTTGATTTGCAGTTTTTGTTTATAAATCTAAAATTCAGTTTAATACCAAAGATATCAGAGGGGATACCTTTATCTGATAGTGAACCTGTAGTGGTTGACTAGCCAACTCAAATTACTGACTGTTGAGTATAGAAACAGACATTAATTTATTGAACTTTCCAGGAATAAAGGTATTTGTATTTATTAATCTGTGTATTCTAATCTTTTTACAGTTTAACATATTAGAAAACTGTATGTGTCAAGATCATTCAAGCAAGAAAAAAATATTTTATTTTCAGTATATTTCTAATCAAGTGCCAAATTTCAAAGTCCCCTTATGATCTTCACAAATGCCATTAGCATACAAGTTCTGAACCAATTTGAAAATTTGACTTCTGTTTGAGAATGTGTTGAAATTGAACCTCCCTCACTTGCTTGAATGGTCTTAAATCACTTAGTTTTCTAATACCTTAACACAAAATATCTTCTGCTCTATTATCCCATGCAAAATTGGACCTTAGATTATTATCATTATTATTATTATTGTTATTATTATTAAATAAAGTATTACTTAATGTGATTTGGTGAATTTGTGTTGATTGAAACAAAAAAAGCAACTTTCTCAGTTTGGAAAATGAGTTGGTTTTTTTCTTTTTTAATCTTTATTTTTCAAAATAGATATTCTCCAAAAAATAAAGAAAAAAATTAAAAACACAAATATTGTTATTCAGGTCCCCACAAATGAGCGCACTACCCTTGCTGGAGAGAAAGAAACCCCCACAGAAACATGGAAGAAGGAAGAACTGAGTGCCGAGCCCCAGCAAAAACAGCAAAATGAGCCCAAAGATGAAACGACGACGGAAACAGTGAAAAGCTACGTGCAAATACCTTGTGCAGAGTATGATGCGTGGCAGACAAAGGTGGCAATACTCACGGACATTGAGGCCAATTTGCCCAATGTCATGGAATCTGCTTCCCAGCTTGAACTCCTGCTAGAGATTCTTCAAAAAAGAAAGGTTTGGACGATTTAAAAATTTTTACTGTTACTCGTAAAACTCTACACAAGTCTCCTAATATTGTTTTTTGGAATCCTTAAGATGAGGCTTGATAATTTTGTACCATCGGAGTTGATTGTTGGAAGGGCATCCATTGTTCCTTGGAGGGTTGGTGTTGTCTGGCCCTTCCAATTCTTGTGAGAGGGGTTCTCTTCATTCCCCTGGTCTCCTGAAAACTAAAGATGGAAGAAAACTCGAAGATCAGGGGTATTTTCCATAAAGCTTTATTTGGACGTCTTCACGCCATAGCAGTTACAACCACTCTGACCCACACACACAAAGTACCCACAATCCCTGGAAGTTGCTGTCATCTGGCCGGCTGACACCAAAAAGGCCCAGTATTCCCCGAACCGGCCAGGACTCATTACATTACAATTTGTACAACTATTTTTCAAACTGCTGCCCTCATCCTTGTTATTGTTAACTTCACTTGGAGGATGAAGAAAGCAGTTCAAAAAATAGTTTTACAAATTATCAAGCCTCATCCTAAGGATTCTGGTGAAGATAACAAAAACTATGATGAGGACAGCAGTCCGAAAAATAGTTGTACAAAATCTCATATTTTTACCCTATTTTCTTTATTATTTGAGAGATGGCTAATGTTTAATCAAATTTAAGGTTTTAGGGTTTTTCTGTGACTGTTCTCTTTTTATGTAATTATCTCAAATATTTTTATATCCAAATTAGTATATTGTTCAAAATTATAATCTGTGATAATTTTGCATTTTAGATAGAAATGAGGGGTGCAAAATATTATGGTTTACTTACAACAAACGTTTTAATAAATAATTGCCAATTATATATTATTTATTATTATATATTTGTAATGTTATTGATTCATTTTTATACTTATGAAATCATAATTGTCCAATCTACTTTCTAAAAGCTTGATCTGCTAAATCACATTTTTAGAACACTTGATAAGGTTATGACTATTATTATTTCTTTGTTACTTATCCCTCCATTGCTTATGTTTGTTGTTTGGTCCATTCCAGAATATTCTCTGCAGTGATGATCAAGCGGGAATTTCGAATGAAGAACTTCTGTATTATGCCAAATTATTTCAGGTTAGCTTTCTTCTTTTCACTAATCTAAACTGCTTCATCCTCTTTTTTATCTTGTTACTAAATTATTTCTCTATTCTTTACTGGGGAAGTAGATTTGGGCCAATCGGTAGGCAGTCGGACCTCGGAATCGTAGTATGCGAGTTCGAATCCCAGTTGCTCCGTTTGCGT
>JAYKTE010387255.1:0-19800 GCA_036873565.1 Xipholeptos notoides
GAGAGAGAGAGAGAGAGAGAGAGAGAGAGAGAGAGAGAGAGAGAGAGAGAGAGAGAGAGAGAGAGAGAGAGACTGATAGAAAGAGAAACAGGAAGACTACTAGAGAGCAGAGAATAAGATGGTAGAGAATGTTGTACTTATAACAAATATGACTTACAGAAAACATTTTGTCTAAAAGAAGCTCATCCATGTATTTATCACAGGAAGGGATACAAAAAACAATAAGGGATTTGTGAGTGTGAAAGAAATTATATATATGTAGATTTTAGGATGAAATCATATTTGTTCGTAAGAGACTGTAGAAGTTATACTTGTTAATGTAAATGCATGTAGAATAGTTTGATAGATAGATAGATTTTGAAAGGAAAAAAAGAAAGAAAGTGAGAAAGAATGGAAGACAGACAGACAGAGAAAGAAAAAAGAGAGGTCGAGAGAAAGCGAGAGCAGCAGATATCTAATATCTTTCATTAGATTTTCAATTTTCCACCAAAAGATATCGATCATAGAGTAATCGAACTTAATTTTAGATTGAACTCTTTAATATCACAAACTTAATTATTATTTATAAGTATACAAAATGACATTTGTTATCATTTGCAATTAACTTGAAACTCTGGAAATATTTTTTTCTTAGAGTATTAATATTTATTAATAACTCTGTAATTTCTGCAATTCAGTTTGAGGAAGTCGATTTGGCTCAGTGGATAGGCAGTCGGACTTCGGAATCGTAGTACGCGAGTTCGAATCCCATTCGTTACGTTTGCGTTCATATTCAGACTTATACTCTTGGGAAAGGTATGAATCCCACATTCCCTCTACCTATGGGTTAAATATAGGTTTTTATTTAAAAAAAGTGTGAACAAAAGTGATTATTCTTGGCATTAAATGACCTAAAATGGTTGATATGCCGTAAAAAAACGAAATGAAACAATTTTATTAAAAAAAGAAATGACAGTTAAGAATTTAGATGCATTGGCTACAAAAAACAGAATTGAATGTTAATAAAATGAACCTGCAACCTCAAAGGATTACTTGCATAAGAATAAATTGCTGGCATGAATTAGTGAGATGTTTTTTGATTACTATCATTATTTAAATTATTCGAGTTCAACTTACAGCCAAAGAACGCCCGAGGGCACATCGAAACCTGAATATAACAATAAAGATGAGAATCGAAGTCCAAATAATTTGAAGAACTTTAGAAATATTTTTTGACTTTCTTAATTGGTTGGATTGATTGTTTGAAGTAACACCATTTCTTATACAACATTGATGCTAGGATCATTGTCGAAAAAACGTTTTCAACATTCCAGCTATATATTCAATAGTGCACTAGGTCATTCAAATATTTTTGTTAACAAAACAACTTTTATCAAAAATGATTATTCTCGGCATTAAATGACAAAAAAGCCGTTAAACTAAACAAACAACCATGTTAGACTGATTAAGTACATTTTGACTATCAGTATACTCAATAGATATGAATTCGAGCACGAAGTTACACTACAAAAATAAGCATTCACTAAAAATCTCATTTTCTCATTTAAAGAAAAACATTCTTGGAATGATATATCAAATACACAAGGTGCTTTTTTTTATTACAAGAAAATATTGAACATTTTTTGTTCTCGTGTGGGCTTTCTGGAATGAATTAGCCTTTCATTAGGTAAACGATTTACGCCGCTTGTTTATTTACATATTTATAAAATAAACGACAAACTAACATCTTCATGTTTTGTTTGAATAACATTACGTCAATTGACCTTTATCCAACCTTTTGTTTTAAACTTTTGTTGGAAATGGCTTCCGGAGTATTTTGTCAACATTTCCGGCTTTATTGAATGTAAAACAATGTTTTCATAATTCTTTCTTTCCTTTATTTCGATGTATTTATTTTTGTCTAACTCTTAAATGTTTTTTTTTTTCTTTTGGGTTATTAACGATATTATTTCACTTAACTCAAAATTAGTTTTTGGCCATTCATTGTGATTGATCCCAATAAACCAAATAACCCCTCCCTAAGTAGTATTAAAATAAGATAAAAAAACAGAAAGAAACAACTATTACATTATTTCTGCATTTGTTTTCTTTTATGAGACATTCCTTTTCTTGACGTGTCTATTTTCTATTATTACAAATTATGCTTTTAGAATTATTTATTGTTTTTACGTAATTCTTTAGATTCCTTTGACCAAAGCTTATTTTTTCGCTTAGTATTCTTACCATGTTTCTGTGTTATTTTGAATTGGAATTTTTTTTGAGGGGATTTAGTTTATTTGAATTTTTATTATTTTTCATTGGATTTTATTCTTTGTTTTAATTTCGTTTCTTTTCTTATTTATTTAAATGCTTCCTTTTTATTTTTGTCGTTGTACGCTTTGATTACTTTTATTTTTTTAGTCTTCCATTATTCTTTTCTTACTTTTCTTTTTTATAATCTTTTTAAGCTTTTTCTTTTCTTGTTTTTCTTTTCATTAGTTATAAATTTTATTCATTTTCCCCTTTTTCTTTTGAATATTGTTGTTTATCATTTTCCCTTTTTCTTTTGTATATCGTTGTTTTTTCATTTTTTAATTCTTTCTTTCTTTCTTTCTTTCTTTCTTTCTTTCTTTCCATACTTCTATCCCTTTTCTCGTTTTTAGTTTCTTTGTCAAACTCTATTCAAACCCTATATCATTTACTTATTTTCATTCATTCATTCATTCCTTCATTCATTCATTCATTCCTTCATTCATCGCCTCCTTTGTTATTTAATTCACTTCATTTCTGAAGCTATTCTTTCAATCTTTTATTGAATTATTCTTTTATTCTATCAATGTTTCCTTTATTCTTTTATTTATTGCTTCTTTGTTTTTATTAGTCTCTTAATTCATCCTTTCACTCATAAATTTCTTCATTTATTTTTCCTGTATTCTTTCATTTATTGCCCCTTTCATTTTATTTGTTTTTTTCTTTATTCACTAATTCATTCATTTATTTTTTCACTTACTTGCCCCTTTATTTTCCCGTCATCCCATCGATTTGTTTTTTCCTCATTCTTTAATTTATTCTTTTTTCCACCACTTCCTTTAATTATTTTTTTCAATCCTGCATTTCTATATCTATTTATTTCTTTATTTCATTTCATGTATTTACATTCTTTTCGTTTCTACCATATGGGTTCTTTTAATTTCATTTTTCCCTGCTTTCGTAGTTTATCATCTTTCTTTTTGTTTCAAATTTCACGCTTATCTTCTTTTTATACTAACTTTTCTTTCTTTCTTTTCTTTTCTTTCTTTCTTTCTTTCTTTCTTTCTTTCTTTCTTTCTTTCTTTCTTAGATAAGGTTGCATTATAGATCTTTACAAAGAACAATAGACCGAAGCATTTTCACTATTTTGTATCTGTTTTGGTTTAAAAAGGGAGAGAATATGATAGATAGATAGACAGGTAGAGATAGATCGATCGACCGATCGATCGATAGACAAATAGAGATAGATTGATAGATAGATAGTTAGATAGATAGACAGATAGAGATAGATAGTTGGATAGATAGGCAGATAGAAATAGGTAGATGGATTTAAGATAGTCAGATAGATGAATCGATAGATCGATCGATAGATGAATCGATAGATGGATAGAAGATAGAGATAGATAAATTAAAAATGGTTGTGGTTTAAATAGACAAGCTGAAATTGAATTTAACAATAGTGCAAAAATGAATAAAGAGAGGAGTAGAAGAAGGCAACAATTGGAAGGAGTAGGAGAAAGAAACATAGGAAGCGATTATACCTCGAACAATATTCGAATAGAAGACCCTGAAAATCACCAAATGTAAAAGCAAGGCAAAAAACGGGAATGGTAAGTAAAATTAAAGATGACAAAAAATACAAATAAAGAAGAAAAGAAGAAGAAAAATATACCCTAACAAAACAAACAAATATTCGCAATACAAACAATTATCGTTTTTTCTTTCGAAAAAAATAACACTCTGAATTATTCAATTACCACAAAATTGAAAAAAAGGTAAAATTGTGCAGCAAAATTGTGCAGAAAAAATATTGAACACAAATATAAATTGAAGTGAATAAATAAATTGCCCTCCTCACCTCCAAAAAAATCAAAACAAAAAAAAAACCCAAAATAAACCTTATCCACAAAACACCTTAGAAATAGGCATCTCAAACCAGTCTAATGAAAAACATCGGAAATAAGAGCAAGTTTTAAAAAACATTGCAAAACAAATATTGTTAAAGGTTTACAGACGTGAAAGAGTGAAAACTTGAAGAAGAGTAAAAAAAAGTCTGCATGGAGACCGTAAATAGTGAGAATTTGGATTCAGTGAGAAAGTAATGTGTTGGTTTCTTGGTTCTGGTTGGAAGATGCTGGAGGAACTGAAGGTGGAGCAGGGATAACGGGAGAGTGTGGGTCAACACGTGTGTAATCTCTTTAGAATCACATGAAGAACGAGAAAAAATATCTTTTCTTCCAGCGTGTTTTTATTTCCAGTTATTATTTTTCATAAATATAGCATACAGCGCTTATTTCTGAAAATGATGCACTTGAAATAATATAAAATCGAAAAAATTAGTAATATCGAAGCATTAATGATGATAATACTATGAACAACCATAACAATATTGATAATGATAATGATAATATTAAGGAGACTTATTTTGAAGTGCTTTGTAATCGGTGTCAGATCTCTAATAATAATAATATACGCAAGGAACCTAACCAAGGAAATAAACACATGGACTGTAACCCTAGTGAGATACTCCGGACCGTATCTAGGATGGACAAAAGAGGAACATAGGAACCTGGATCATCGGACTTGAAAGCTGATGACCATGCACAATGCTCTTTACCTGAAATACAATGAAGACAGATTATACATAAAAAGAAAGGAAGGGGGAGAGGAATATTAGATATCGAAAAAAACACACTGTGATAAAACAACTAGGAATGTATATCCAAAATAATACGGAAAGACTAATAACATCCACAAAAACAAGTTTCAAAAAGCTGAATAGAAACAAACAAAAGAAAAGAAAAATAGAAAACAAAGATGTGGAGAAAAACCACTGCATGCAGTGAAGACCTGTATATGACCCAGTGTAAAGATATAAGGGGTGAGACCGGATTCTCCCGGTCTAAGACTGACCAGATGACAACTTCCTGTTAGGGGGAATTGTGGTTGTCTGTGACGTCACGGACCGGAATGCAGTCAGTCAGTCAGTTGGCCAGCTCAGAGGGGTTCCGAGACACCATGGTGCGCGGACGTGAATAAACCGGTACAGCAAATTATTCCCTGGTCTCCGTGTTCCTTCCATCTTAGCTTTCAGGGACCAGAGGAATGGAGGAGAACCCTCTCATAGGAAGGGCCAGACGACACCAACCCCTCAGAGAACGAGTAGGCCCTTCCAACACGTCATCAGAGTCCGCCGTCAGGAAAGTGACCACGTCAGTAAAGATGGTGACCCCAAGACCCACATGCTCACCACCGATGAAGTAAGTAACCCCTCTTTTACCTCCGACCGCTCAATAAGGGTACACCAGTAAAGGAAATTCCACTAGAGAAACTGAACACCAATTGACTGCTGCACAGGACAGAGCCCTTCGCACAAACTATATAAATGCAAAGATCGACAAAGCCAAGAAAACAGCAAATGCAGGTTGTACGCATGACGAAAGTAGACAGTCAAACATATCATTAGGTGATGCACCAAACTTGCACAAAAGGTGTAAAAAAACTGACATGACTGGATTAGGATAATTATATACTGGGACCTATGTAAACAATTCAAACTCGAACACTCAAACAATGTACATGCGCAAACCTGAGGCCGTGCAGGAAAATAAAACCCACAAAACTCTACGGGACTTCAACGGACAGACTGACAAACCATTCCAAGCTAAAAGACTTAACCTGATTATCAACAACAAAAAGGGAAAAATATGCCATTATGCAGTGGATCTTGCTGTACCAGCTGACCACAGAGAGAAATAGCAAAGAATAACAAATACCAAGAGCTGATCAAAGAGCTAAAGAAGACCTGGGACATGAAAACTACAGTGATACCGATTATCATAGGAGTCCTAGGGACCATCTCAAAAGACCTTAAAAGAAAACTACAAGAAATCGGTATCAACAGAAAAATACACCTTTTACAGATTCCTGCACGCATGAAGACTTTAGACATATTAAGGAAAGTATTGGACTAGGAAAATTGAACTGAACACAATGGAAAGAGAACTGGGGGAAGAAGGGGGTAGAAAATGAAATATTGAGAAGAGTTTGCATTTCCCGACTGCAGGGGATGCTGATGTGCAGGGGAGACTCAATGTCACTCTGCATTCGGAAGGCACCACCAAGTGTTGGCAGAACTAGATTCGGCTGATCTCGGATGTTAGAGCTGGATATGGTAGGATGAAAACCCAAGAAGTGGTACCATACAGTCTTTGGCTGGTTGGAGTGGATTCTGCTGGAACATCACTCGGAGACTTGTTGTCACTGTGAATCCAGTAAAAACCACCGACCACGAACAGCATGCAAATGCTGTGTGTGACCGGTGTAAGAATTCAAATAAAATGGACTTTTTAAAAATTTAAGCCAGGAGGAGAAGATAGCTAGGAAACAAGAAAAAACGAGAAAAAAAACAAAACACAAACACACACACACACACACACACAAACACACACACACACACACACACATGCACGGTTGAAAATCGTCAGCTGATGACCCACAGGCACGTCTACAGACCGGATATATGAAGGGGGTGACTGCGAGGATTGGCCTGGCGAGCACGCCTCGCTGCGCGCATTGCTGCATGGTCCCTTCTTCTTTGCTCATCCATACAGTACACTCGCTGTGCACAGAGGGAGCGCCAGAGATCCTGGCAGGAAGAGGGGGCCTATTTGACATCTCTTCAAGGACTTCGTTGACCTTGTTGTAGTTGGCCATAGAGGATTCTACGCGGTGTTCTGTGACTGCGCATTCGAATGATATGCCCCAGCCACCTGAGTTGGCATCAAGTCATGATGGGCTCCACACTTCAGCTGCTTGCTCTCTGCATTACCTCTCTGTGCGGCCCTATGTCCCTCCATCTGATACCAAGGATCTTCTGGATAGAGACACGCAAACACATGCACACACATGCACACGGACAGACAGACAGACAGACAGACAGACAGACGTGCAAACCCAGAGGCAGATATGCACGCTGAAACACACATTCAAGATGTAGAGAAGGAGAAGAAGCCATGCAGTCTCTGATTGCTAAAATACCAATGATTCTCGTGATTAATTGTCACTCGACCGTCAAGGAGCACCGTCAGGAGTTGGTGGAGTATGACCAGGTGCGTGGACTAAATATGCACGGGTAGGACCAGAGGAGTTGTGGGCGGCACCATACACACTGAAACTATGATGGACCAAATTATATTGGCGCATCACGAAGAGACTTGTCGTCACATAAAATCCAGAGAAAGTCAATGGTTGTCACAACTTGAAAGCTCTGATAGTATTTGAGTGAGAATCAATAATAATGATAATAATAATAATAATAATAATGATGATGATGATGATGATGATGATGATAATGATAATAATAATAGTAATGTCAGTCAAAGGGGGTGTAGTGTACTACACAGTCTCTGACTAAAATAGAACAGAATATAGTAAAATTCTCGAGGAGACTTGTTGTCACTTTGTCTCCAGTTAAAAACAAAAGTCGCTTGCAACACATATCTTCTAATATTGGCTGGTCTGAATTTAAATTATAATAACGGAAAGCGAAATTATTTTTAATACTTCTCATATTTACATTTTTTTTAATGATTTAAGAACATAAAACTTGTTTCAGTTTATCAGCAATGACCTCATTAAAATCAAAATCAATATATCTGCATGCATATAATGGGTTACGAAATAAACGTTTTTGATTGGTCAAAACTTTCAATATATTAATAATAATAATAATAATAATAATAATAATAATAATAATAATAATAACAATAATAATAACAACAACAATAATAATAATGATAATAATAAATTAGGTACCGAGGCTCGAAGAAAGGTGTATAAAATATAAAACGTAATACAAGCACAATGCAATGCACAGAAATAAAAAAAGCGCAGCTTGATAGCCGCCATTTGCAATCGTTCGTTCGAGCCTCCATCATTTTCGGATTCCTTATTTCTATCCGATCGACTCAGCCTAACCCTAACCTTTTCGGCTATATGTATTTTATTCCTCTGCATTTTTTTGGTGGGGTGGAGGCGAGAGAAAGGTTGGGAAATGGCATTACTTCTTTCTGGAAGCCTCTTTACATTATTTCTCTGATTTTTCTATGACAATTTATAACTTCCCCTCGGCCCATTCAATTTCTTCTACTCCACTCCCATATTTTAGGGTTTCCAACTGTACACGGTTATTATGACTATAGGTCCTTGTCGCCCGCGGCTTCAGTGTTCGACTAATTATGTGTTATGCCCGATAGAAGCATTATTGCGAAGGAAGTTTGAGAAATGGGACTAGCAAGTTGTTACTGCATAGGTGGAAACAGCTAGATGTAGGAGGCTAAACTTCGCTTGATATAATCTTATCATATAGTGCACACGCAAATACACATACATACGTGTGCATATATAGAACATTTTATAGAAAAATTCATCTAGATGTACACGGATACAAAAAACGAATGGGTAGATAAAAACACAACAAGAGAGAGCGAGAGGGAGATAGATAGATAGATGGAGAGAAAGAGAGAGAGGGAGAGTGAGATAGATAGATAGATAGATAGATGGAGAGAGAGAGAGAGGGAGAGAGAGGGAGAGAGAGAGAGAGAGAGAGAGAGGGGGAGAGAGAGAGAGAGAGAGAAACAAACTGATCGACAATTAAAGCAAAAAACAACAACAAAAACACACAAACAAAAGAGGAAGTCTGTGTGGCGCAAAATTCGACTTTGAATCTTAGTGGACTGGTTCAAATCCCGATTGCTTCGCTGTTGTTTACATTCAGGTAAATAATCTTTAGAAAGGTATGAATCCAATTATTCCTCTCAGCCATGGGCTAAATAGTTTGACTAGTGTTTTTTAACAATTTGGTTTCAAGTAACAGACATAAATAAAAAATGATTGTTCCCGATATTAAATGACCGAAAATGTTGATATACCGTAAAACAGAAGCAACCAGTAATAAAAGCAAAACGCATGCATTTTATACACCCATACATATAAATTTAGTCTCATACATAAACATTCATAAAAATGGACACCGTCTTGAACAAATACTGAAAACTAAAATTACATAGTGATACTGATAGAATCAGCACTCAAACCTAAAATACTACACTAACATTTATAAACAAAGGAGTAGGGACTTGGGCCAGTGGATAGGCAATCGGAATTGTAGAACGCAATTTCGAATCCCAGTCGTTCCGTTTGCGCTCATATTTGGACTAATACCCATCGGAAAGGTATGAATCCCTACATGGGGTAAATAGTGCATATTGCGTTATTCAAACAATTAAGCGTAGGCTCAAAATAAAAGTTACCAAAAATAATTGTTTTCAGCATTAAATGACCTAAAAAGGTTAATATGCTGTAAAAAACAAACAAAAGATTAAAGAATCATAGACGGTCATGAATATTGGCACATATCAATAAGGAAAATAGCGGTCGGCTATAATTCGGCCATATTTACATACCTATTTATACACATTTACACATTGGCAAAACCACTTAGCCAGAAAACCGTTGATAAAATTAGTCCTTTATCACATAGGAAGACTTAGATATATAACTATACAGTCATATACATAGATGTAATTACATAGGTACACGCATTAATTTATACATATATGCACACAAAACACATACAAACACACTCATGAAATTATTTAATAATCTTATTCCTAAACATACACAATATCTAGAAAAACTACAATGGTGGTAGAAGGAGCAAAGTTAACAATACAAAAAGCTGGAGACGGACGACATATTGGTGTGGGTTTGTCTTCGGGAGACTATAAATAATGGTTTTTGCAAATCCACTCCTTTCCCAGAATAATGCTTCGAGGCATGGTGCCATTTAAGGCGAATTCTTTGGAATCCACAACAATCCAATCCCAGCCACCAATACTTCCAGCCACCACATCCGCCACTAACGGGGGAAGAAGCAGGAGCAGCTTCCCTTCACCACTCCAATAAGAAACATCACTACGATTTGCAGCAATGCATTTCCATTATCACAATCATCATAAATATGATCATCAAAAACCAACGCATGATTAAAATGGCGTTTACAAATTAAAGCAACGGTTTTTGTTTGTTTGTTTGTTTTTTTTGTTTCAAATGCTGTAATTTGTCAATTAATCTAAATCACATTAAAACATTTTATAGGAATTAAATGAGTTCATACATGCTTCCTCCATTCGCAACCCCATACCTACATACACTGGTTTCAGAATTCGATCACACCTTATTCTTTTAGAATATTTCAGCAAATTCGATCTTGAACACATACACAGATATCTGGGCATAAAATAGCACATATACATACCGAAGAACAGGCATACTCAAACCTATATAAATATCCATACAAATGCACAGATATTATACAGCCGCTAGTCATACTTCCAAACATTGAAAAATGCTTTATTACCAAAAGCTAAATGAATGTAAAGCCTAGATTTTTTAAATAAAAGAGAACATATCTATGTATGCATGTATGTATGTATGTATGTATGTATGTATGTATGTATGTATCTATCTATCTATCTATCTATCTATCTATCTATCTATGTGTTTGTCTGTATTTCTTTCATTCATTCTTTTGTTTGTTTATATCATTCTCTTTTTCTTTTATTTATTTCACCATTTCTTTTATTTCTTTTTTCCTTATTTATTTCATCTTTTTTGTTTCTGCCTTTCTTTCTTTCATTTCTTTTTTCTTTCCTCTCTCTTTTTTCTTTCTTTTTGTTTTGCCTATGTTCTTCTTTACCTGTCTTTTTTCACTATTCTTCTCATTCATTTCTTTTTCTGCTTAATATTTCTTTCTATACCTTTTCATTTTAGCTTTCTTGATATCACAATTTACTTCCCTTTCCTCTCGATTTTATTCAGTGACCTTCCTTTACATCTAAGTCTTACATTTTTTGTTTTCTATCAATTCTCTCATTTTTACCATTGTTTTTTCTCTTTTCAATCGGTTTTAGTTTTTGCCATCGTCTACATCTCTTTTTCTCATATATAGAACAATTTATTTCCCCATAGAATTTATTATTTTTTCTCATTACTTCTGTTCTCATCGCCCCTATTTTTTAAAACCCATTTGTCTATTTGTTTCTTCATTCTCATCATGATTGATCGATTAATCTACTGAATGGCCGATAGCTTGATTGATGGTTCGATTATATTGTTATCTGGCATCCTGTCTCCCAACCTGTCATGCCATAACACTGACAGAATGGAGATCAGATTCCCACCGTCACTAAAGAGAAAAAAGGAGCTTAATTTAGATTTTTTTTTCGTATACACCTACACCTCGACTCTCACAATATTTTTGAAACCCACTAGCATAGTAGTTAACAAAACAATAAAAAATAGTGACATATTACCATACAGTGCCTTTGATAATTGTTTAAACTTAGCTGAAATTTTTAGTAAGCATAAATAGATTCAAGAGGTAAGATTAACAACATTTCCATAATCTTAACAACAGTTTTAGGATTTGCATTCATCGGAAAAATAAATAATGGCATGTAAAAGTGGTTGGTGTAATATTTAAAACAACGGTGTATCAAACCGTAAGAACCTTTTCCATGACTTTTCCTAAGCAAAATTTAGTTGCATTAATTAATTCGTTATTTCAATCTTAATCTACAAATTTGATGCTGAAATTGTTATTTAACTTTTTATTCACTGCGAAATATTAACTGCAACCAATGAGATTTTTTATTAAAGCTTATGTTGTTATTATTGATTTATCACAAACGTGCATTAAATACCATTACCAATACTTATCAACTGATACTTAATGGACGATGGGGCTCTCCTTCCGTTACGGAGACAGATCAATTTTAGGGGCTATTATCTTCGTGGTACCAATCCCCTGATCTGCTGGCGCCACTTCGGGACTTCTTGCAAGATATATATAAGCGGGGACCGTACTCAAAGCCTTTCCCTATACCCCCATCCATGAGGTACATAAATGCGTGCCCCCTTTTCTCCAATTCATCGCTGGTGCCGCAAAAGCTCTATACTCCTTTCTTTCTTGGCCGGTGTAGTAATTCGTCCAGTGGTGGTGTTGAAATATCTGCAAGGCGAATGCTATCTCATAATGAAAAAGTATAACTTAAACGAACCTTTTTTATAATAAAATTATTAAAATATTTTTTTTTATCATCATACGAAAATTGTTTGGGATAAACGTGAGTGAGGTCTAATATTCTTATTTAAACACCGGCGCCGAAAACTCCACCCCCATTCTCCAGCCAAATGCCGACAAGAGCAAGGCACATCTGTTCTCAGCTCCATCTGTCCAAAAACTCACTCTTTTTCAGAATCGAAATCCTATCTAAAAAATTATCCAATTCAATAAACTCAAAAGTGATTTATTTACACTAGTTCCCAAGAAACCAACTATAAACAAATTTAACTTAAGCCTAAAACACATTAATGCACTCTATTTACAGACGTTCAGCGGAGTATTGGCATTCATTTGCCTATTTTTTCCTCTCTTCGTGTAGGTTACAGAATGAAAAATGTTGAGAGGCATAGACTTTGAACCCACAACCCATTTATCCAAAGACTAATATGCATTTTGCACTAGTATTTAATGGTACAGTGGTGATGCCTTAATGTTTGAAATCATACTGTACAAGTTCAAATCATAGTTAATAGACTAAATTCAGTATCTTTCCAGTTAAATACGAACTACATATTTCTGTTATTCTGTTGATAACTCATTCGGGTAAAATAAATAAATAAATAAATAAAAAAACAAAACAAAAAACAACACTTTTGAAAATTCATTGAGATTTAGAGGAGCCTAAATTGTTTATACCGTTAAACAAACGAAATCCAGACAAAAATATAAAAGGTTGTTTTATAAAAACTTTCTAAATACAGATGTTTAAAACATTCGATATCATGTATTTTGAATGATATCTAAATGCGTAAATCATTTTAAATGGTAATTTCTAAATTGTTTCTAAATAGAAATTACATAATAATTCCTAAAACCGAATCTAAATATATTTTAGAATGATTATCTATACATAATTTTTTATATAAATTTTTAGATGTCAACTTAAAATTATATTTAAGATTTCAAATTAAAAATTTTAAATTGATTTTAATTGATTTTTAAATACTAATTTCAGAAGAACTTCATGAACTGATATTGATTCATGAATAGTGTTTTAAAACTAATTTATAAATCCTAATGAAATAATATAAAAGCAGTTAGACGATTTCAAATTCTCTTTTTCTGATCCGGTCGGTAGGAATGAAAAAAGCTTTGGGAACGAAGGCGAATTCAAAATTAAAAAAAAATAAAGGTTTTAAAAAGGTCCTTTTCTGTACTAAGCATTAAAACTTGTCTATTTATATATACATGTATAAAAATTAATAGCCCCTTCTTCTCTTTGCAAGGAATTAGTTGAGTACTCTCTAGTGACTATTGGTAGCAGTAAAAATTTCAATTTAAACAATAGTGGTAGAGGTTTGGATCGATACGGTCTAGATGGCAAGGGGGAGACTTGTTATTCGCTGAGTTGTACGGATGAGCTGTAAACGGCAAAACATTCCTGTATACAGATTACAAAATATTTTATAAAAATGCAAATACTTATAGATTTAGTTTGCTGGAGAGGAAGTTAAAAGTAAAAAGATAACACACGCAAAAAAAAGCATTTTCTTGAATAAGAAATAAGGTTAGAAACATGTTTCTTTGGTTTTCGGACTCTTAAAAATAAAAGAAAGAAAATCTATGAAGATGGAAAGGGTGTTGTGTGGTTAGTCGAACTTCTTTTCGTGTTTGTTGGTGGTCAGGGTCCGTCACCCCAGCATTTTGTTAGACTCCTGAGAGAACACGCAAGACAAAAATATATAAATCTATTGTAAAATTGAAAGAAAAAGAATTATTCCTCCTAAAAAAAATAAAAAAATGGATAACTAGATAGATAAATAAATAAATAAAAACATTCTGATGTTGATTAGATAGCGTGACAAAGAAAACTTTCTATTCTGATCCGCCTGTTCCATCTTCAGACCTTTCCCCTACTCTGAGGTATGAGTGTCTTTGAAGCTCTTAGTAATCATGATGCTTTCTTCCTCTTTTTATTTTTTTTCCTAAACCTAGCCTCACATTTCCATCCAGTTTTCTTTGTCTTGCTTGGAGTTTTTTCTACTTTATTTTAGTTATTTACTAATTTCTTTCTTATTTCTTTGTACATTTCTTGCTTGGATTTTTTACGTGTTTCCTTTCCTCTAAATTTAGGGTGTTTTTCTCTCCTATTGTCATTATTGTTTTCTCATTGTTGCTTCGTGTCGTTGTTCCTATTTTTCGATTTTCAATTTTTTTTTTCCAGAGTTTTTTTTTTAAACTTTCGTCTTAAACTATTTTTTTCCTTCGTTTTTCAGTATTCCCAGCGTGTTTCGCTATTAATGCCATTTGCTTATACACACGAGATATTAGGAGACTCGTGTAACGGTTGTTTTTCTGTTCTTTTATTCTTAACCTCTTTATGATTCTCTCTTTGCTTCAATAAACTGTTTTTGTTTCATATTTCTCTGTTTTTTTGTATTTTTGTATTTTTGTATTTTTTTCTTTCTTTCATTCTTTGCAAGTTTTTCAATTCCTTTTATTATTTATTTTATTGCACTTCCCACTTTTCTTTCTATTTCTTTCTATTTCTTTATTTTTTCTTTCTATTTCTTTCTTTTTTCTTTCTATTTTTCTTTCTTTCTTTCTTTCTTTCTTTGCAATTTTTCTTTTTATTTATTTACCCCATTGTATTTTCTCCCCTTTTTCACTTTCATTTTTTACAATTAATCATTTCATTGCAACTTCCTTTTTTCTTACTTTCTTTTTTGCTTTAATTACAGCTTTCTTTTTTTCTTTCTTACTTACTTTCTTTCTTTCTATTGTTTATTTTACTGTAGTTTATCTTTTCCTTTCTTTCTTAGATTAAAAAAAAATTCCTAGTTTCCATTTTTTTTTCTTTCTTGTAAACTTTTATTCTATTTATTATTTCTTTCTCTACAGTTTCCTGTCCTTTTGCATTAATTCATTAATTCATTCTCACATTATTTGTTTATTTACCACCGTTACATTCTATACCTACTTACTTTATTAGTGTTACCATATCTTTGTCCGTCCTTCATTTTCTCATTCATTATTGAATAGCGACGCTATTCTATCTACATCCTGCTCCACCCCTTTTTTCAGTAACTCCAACTTCACTTATTCTTCACGAATATTTTCTATTTATACAATTTTAGAACCCTTTTCTTCTAAATTGTTTTTATTCATTGAAATATATTTCAGTTGTAAGTTTTTTACGGCATATTAACATCTTTAATCATTAAATATCAAAACCTTATTTTCTGAATAGAATCAAACCTTTCGTTGTAAAGACATTGTTAAAAGTATAAGAAGAATTGGATTAAAATTGTCCTACAATGAAACGTAAAGAAGACATTCGAATTTATATTACGGTTTACCGCAGAGGCATAAAGATTTCCCATTCAGTTTTGGGACTGAAAAAAATCCGTTTGTACATCTATTTTCCGGGCTGTTGTCTTCATCTTTATCATTGTTACCACCCCCACCACATGTGGCGCATTGGGTAAAGGCGTTGAGTTTCAAGAGTTCTAAGTGACCATTATCTGAAGGTCATGGTTTCAATGCTTTTAGATTGTTCGGATATTTATAGCTGATTTTAGGTGGTATGTTTTTTTCTTGTATAGATTTTGGCAGCTAGGGTGAAGCAGTGGTAAAAGCTTGGACTATGGAATCATTAAATAAGTTCAAATCCCAGTCAAAACCACTACATTCACTTTCAGCTGTCTCAACCAGATGAGGTTCGTTAAATTGGAAGAGTAACTAATCTAGGTGTAAGGATAGCATTGATACCAAAAACCTAGGTGGATGATATCCGTTAACTCACTCAGCGTAACCCATCTAGATGAAAGGCAATACTGATTACAAAAGCTCAGGGATATAATGAGCACGTAAAATGGCCTTGTGTCTAACTTGGGTTGGTGTTTGACCAAGTAGATATACTCTTGTAGCAATTTTGGCAAAGACTAGATATCAACCAAAATCTCTGACCATTACAATTGGAAGTAAATATGAATTCGGTTAAAAGTATTTTGAGTAAAACCTTTTATCTAGAATGATGATAGACAATTTAACAATTTGGTTTTTCCTGGAAAATTAATAGGATTATTCAGGCTTGATATTATTTGTCCCTTTCAATAAGAAAAATGTAGGTGTTATCACTGGATTTTACTTCAGTTAGACCGAACTAATAGTTGTTCGAAATTAGAGTGTTGCGTCAGAAGTAAATACTTTGTGCTTAATTATTTGATAATATGTTTGTAAACACTCTAATGGATGACCGAGATCAAGGGATTTTAAACTTGATCATTGAAGACATCATGGTGTATATTCTTTGGTTTGGGTCATTTTTGTTCGATTTGGTTCGGTTTGATTTTTATAGTTTATCTATACTTGCAGTCATTTAATGGCTTGAATATTAATTTCTGATAAATACCATTCTTTCGTCCATACGTTCTTTGAACATTAACTCTTTTTCAGCCAGATCCAACAAGGAATACACGATTTTATACCACTCTCTAAATCTTGTATTTTATTTTATTTTTTCTCCTTCAATTTTAGCATTAGTTTTATTTTGAAAGGAAGTATGAATTGTTTTTGCTCTTAAAAACATAAAATCATTTTATGTAACTACAGGTATTAAAAGTATTGTAGATCAGAGACATCTTAGAGTCTAATAAAAGTAAAGGCATTGTAAATAACCTCGTTCATTAATCAATTTTGTGTTGACACATCAACCGATTCTGTTTTTAAAACTTTTTTGTTTAAAAACAACTTGTATTATTCTTTAATATGTGTGAAAATAAATAAATAAATAAAACGTCTAGAGATGTGAACCAAAGATTATCTCGGAACTTTGTGACATTCTTTTAATGGATAAATCTGAGTCTTTCACGAGGCGTATTTAATATCAGTGAATATAAACTTGGGGAGATGCAATTGTCATATAAAAATGGAGTCTTTAGGTCTATGTCACATGTGGAACAAGTAATCGTTTATAAGCATTAATATCGCTATTATATTAAATTTCAGTGGTATCTTATAGTTATTTAATGAAGCTATTGAATACTGACGAAACGAGAGGGAAAGAAAAGCAATAAAATACAAACCATGTATTTGTTAGCTCAAAAATGGCGATAGCTAAGCAGCAGTTATTTCTTCATTTTTCTCTTTCGAACTGAAAATCATTAAAGAAAAATCAGTCATTAAAAAAAAGTTAGATTTCTCTAATCTGAACCCTTCATTCACATGAGAATGATAATTAATTGAAAACGGATTGTTTTCGTTAACATAACCTTCTACGTAATGTACCTTTACTGTAGGGGTCAGAGATGAGAGAGAAAGGTTACTTACTTCAGCGGTGGGGTGTGTCGTCTGTCGCCATCTTTGGTCGACTTACCCAACTCGTGGCTGGAGACGGCCTGTCTGCTTTGTTCGTCTTGGCCCGTCCAGCTTCGGTGAGATGGTCTCTGCATATTCCCTGGTCTGAAAGTTAAGGATGGAAGCAACAAGACCCGGGGATAAATGTGATGGACTTTATTTCGGACGTCCTACCCACATCATCACAGCCAGAACCTTTCCCGACTACCCAGCTGACTGCTGACTCTCTCACTGACCGCCACTGACTCACCCTGCTTGACCGCCCCCTTCCGGTCCGTGACGTCGCGACCACCCACAATTCCCCCGCCGGAAACCGTTGTCACCTGTGGCCCTAAACCGGGGGAGAAACCCGGCCTTAACACCCACCATCTCTTTACACTGCTGCACAGGTCCCGAGTAAATTTCATCCTACTCCAGAGTAATCATTACAGGGCATACATTTCTAAGTCTCAACATACCAACTAGCTCAACTCACTGTTGTGTTAATTCACCTGAAAAAGGTCAGAGCGTAGTTGGTCGAAACGTAGTGAAAACAACAGCTGTAAAGATGGGGACAAACAGTCCGACAAAAATGGATATTCAAACAGAATGAATTTATTAAAAAAAATTCAAAACCTTTTATTTCTGAGCCCTTCAGGTTAACAACTGAGCTGAGCTACTTACAGTCAAGTGAAGTGAAGTAGTTACTGTAATTGTCACACTTAATTGGTTGCTAACTTGTTTACAACTCCTTTATTAGAAGTCTTTATTAGACGTCCATAAATAATAGAAGGAAAAAATTGTTAATATTTAAGTTTTATAGATTGTAGTGATACAACTTTTATGGCTAGTTTTACACCCTTCTTCTTTACTCTTATAGCTTTTACTCTTGGCTATCCTATCTTTTCTTTGTTTTATTTGTTTCTTTAAGAACTCATTCTAGTAAGATGAACTACTGAAGTGATGACAAGTTGAGACCATCAAATTTGTCCTTGAGTTTAAAGAAATATATAAAATATAAAAGATATAATATAAAAGATATAAAACTATTAAAAATAAAAAGTATATATAATATAAAAATTCAAAAATATAGAACATATAAAAAATATATAATATGATAAACAATTTTAAAATGTAAGAAATATTTTTTAAATTAAAGTATTTAATTAAAGAATATGAAAAATATTTAAAATATATGAAATATAAGAGATATAAAACTATTAATAATGTGAACCTTTCCGATGGGTCACATACCTCATGGGGTGGCCTTTGGCCTTAAGTGTTTGTAGGGACCCCAACGGGCCAACCACTCCCATGGGTTTAGTTGATGTTATGTTGAAATAATTCACATACCTTTATACTGGGTTTCTTCATTTGGTGTTCTTCTTTCTGACTGGATGTTTCTTCATTCTGACTGGAGAAAAATCTTTGTCGATACACACAACAGCAACACATAACACATGGGGTGTTTAGCCCGTTGGGGTCCCTACGAACACTTACGAACACTTATGAATAGAAAATATATAAAATCAAAATATAAGATATACAAAAATATTAAGTATAAGATTTTTTTTAAATATAAGAAATATAAAAAAATGAACAATATAAAAAATACATAGAATATAAAATGTTTAAAAAATATAAAGAATAAGCAACTTCTTGTAGTCCTCTTCAGTCCCTAAAAGAGCTTTCCCCTAGCCAGCCGAATGCTGCCCTGCCTAGCTGGTAAATTTTAAGTCTAATGACCAACAACCAGGAATCAATAAATTTGTAGACAAAGTAAATCAAGTTTCTTTATGAAAAAATGGTTAGTATTTATACTTCATTCCTTAAACACGCCAACCAAAGTGAACCTTTTACCACAATAGTGACCACCAGAAATGCATTTGCTACTCTTCACCTGTTCGTGGTTCCCCATCAGTAGCTCTGCATATTTGCAGATTAAGCCCTTAACCCTGTCGTTTCGTATTAATACTGAATTGTACTGTACTGTACTGTATCATTGCCTGAACTGTGCGTACTTTTTCTATATATATATATATATATATATATATATATATATATATAATAGGAGACTTCGTGTGTGCGTGTGGTATTTGTGTGTG
>JAYKTE010387256.1:0-10717 GCA_036873565.1 Xipholeptos notoides
TGTTAGGGATTTCTGTGTGTTTGTCTGCATTACTTTCAGTCTATAAGCGTGCATATATTTATGAAGTGGATTATAATCGTACAAATACGTGCATGTCGGCATGACTGTTAACAAATAGTAAGAGACTTTTGAGTGAAATTGAATACCCAAAATAGTATATGATTATATTGAGTTACTTGATTGAGAAAACCAAATCGAAAAATAACGACACTTAAATACGAATGTATATACAACACACAAGCCTAACAGATAATATAATCATATATGATAAAATTCACATCAAACCCCCCCCCCACACACACACATATATATATATAATATTTTGCTTAGACATAGATTCCGTGGCAATTATGTAAAACTGGGGGAAGTTTGTGACATCAAATGAGAACTCATTCATAGTTGGTTAATATGTGAGAGTTAACCCTCTGTAAACAAGTTGCAGTCACCATAATATTGAGTATATGCATGTATATATTCAATAATAGTTATATATTTGTATTTTCAATAATATATTATGTAACATTATTGGTTCGTTACTAAAAAAGGTTGGATAATTGATAAGCGTGGACATAAAGTAGACACACGTCCTTTTTCGACTGTCTAGTGTTATGAAAGCAAGCCAAGTATTGGCAACTGAACAAATACCAAATCTTAATTATCTAAGGGATTATTTACATTGAATTTTTCTTATCGATTGACAAAAGCTGGACGATAAAAGCCTTAACAGATAAAAAATCAAAATTTAAGAAACATAAGTGCTTCTTTTGGGTATCGAATTTGAAGGGCTATTGTCCTCATCTTTAATATTGTTATTTTCGCAATGTTTCAGCCAATGAACCCATCGGCTTCTGTTGGTGGTTTAAATTCTGAACTTTCGTGTCCTTATTCAATCTATGGACGTAGACTTTTCTCATTTCGTGAATTATGAGTGATTAGTAATGTTAAATCTTGAAATGTATTCTTAGTAATTCTTATCTTTGAAGAAAACAACATGAAGGTTTTCCAGTTTTATCTATAGAGAATGCTAAAGGTTTCACCGGGCGACAATTAGTGAAGATAACAGTTAGTCACAACAAGATGGACACATGACTCGAAAAATCGATAGACATATTAGCAATATCCATCTCTAGGATTACAAAAAAAACTAAGTCCTCCTTTTGTTTGTTAAGCTCAGGGAGAGAGAGGGATATAGAGAGAAAGAAGAAAAGAGCGGGAGTGTGCGTATGTGACCAAATTACTATGCCCAAATAAAAGATAACAAAGGGAAAAGACCCTCTAAATCTCTGGAGTGTATCGGATAACAATCAGTGAGTTTGCTTTCTCCAAGATATAAGTACAAGGCTCTTATATAAGTGATTTGAAAATATCGAGGAATCTTAAGCCTATAAAATCGATATTTGATAATCATATTTGAGTATAATCAATAATTCATTAGCAAACAAAAATTGATATTGATTATTAGCCAAATCAAGTGCACTTCTCTTATTTTCATCAAGTATCGACCACTTAAAAGATTTTAAGTTTTATTAGTTTTTCCTTTAAATTTGAAGTATACAATATCATTACTAACTTAATTTAAGTTCTTATTATCTATCTATATATGAATAATATGTCATTGTACAATTTTCCCGACCAACCTCTTCTGTCAATTTACGATCTACATACTTGATATTTGACATTCAGGATATTCAGACAATGAGGCCTGCTTTTTAATTGATTTTCGGTCGGAAATTTATATATATATATTCTCCAGTTGTTATCATGTTAGAGTTCTCAATCTAGTTTTCAATAATAACTTTATTTTCAATTCATAAAAGCCCCACTGGCATTATCGTAAGTGACAGTTCCATCCCCTCCATATATAGCTCTCTGACAAAATCAAACAATAAACCATTATTAGAAGAGGAGCATATATAGTTCTGTCAAAGGAAAAAATTAAATTTCATGTAAAATTGGTGTACGTGATGTTTGGATAGAATTGTGTATAAAATGATAAGAAATTTCTTTTTAAATGTTTCCGAGCGAAATTTTGGTGCATTTATTAATTTGTTATTTTAAACATAATCCACAAATTGGATGCTGAAGTTTTGGCCAGCTTTGTTCAAAATCTGACGAAACACAATTCAGATTTTTATTTACCGTGACAATATTCACGACCATCAATGATGATTTTATTAAATATTGGTTTGCCATTATTAATTTCTAAAAAAATGTGCAACATCTGTGTTTCGGAAAATTAGTATGACTTTCAGAGAATATCAGCATTCTTTTTGCTTATTTTTCTTTCTTCTATCCCAAGTGTACGTCACGGAATGAAAAGTACACAGTGACATAGACCTTTGGGCTGCAGCTTAATATGAGTGTAATAGATGGAGATGAGTTGTAATGTAATTTGAGGACAATAGCCATAAGTAGATAACCTAATAAGAAATTTTGTATAGAACTAGTCGAAAATTCTTAAAGTGGCGTCAAATAGTTTTTCATCTCGATTTTGTCTGGCAATAGAGTATCATGAAAGTTTTCATTTTTTATATTCGAAAATCGACTAGAGAAACACTAGGAAAATGCTCGAGGGACTTCGGTCTAAAGGTGGGGTTATCTATGCGATGACATATTTAATGTAAAATTTTAAAACATTGTCAAACCACACCTTCAAGAGTTATTATGGGTTTCTTTGGTTAGGTCAAACACAACCATTGAGACCACTCCAGCAGGGCAACAGGGTCATCAGCAAGAGAAAATAAAAGAAAACACACTCTATAATGTAAGAGAAAGGGAAAGAGAGGGAGGGATAGATAGATAGATAGATAGATAGATAGATAGAGAGAGAGATAGAGAGAAAAGCAAGAAATATATAAGGAAAAAAGAAAGACACCATAGAATTGAAGAAAGAAAACAGAATAGATAGAATCGTGAGCGAGGTGGAGGGGAGCTTGAACTCTGAAAGCGTTTCACGTTTCAAATCTTAGTAAAAAGCATTACATTTGCTTTCGTCTCTCTCACGCAGGTAAGGCTCGTAAACTCCGGAGAGTAACGCATCTAGGAAAAGAACACTGAGGTAGAAAATCTGCACTCCATTTCACTACATTGCTGTTTATTCCAAGATTAAAATAACCAGGTTTATATACCATAAACAAACAAACAAAACACACAAGAATAAAAAACAAACAAAGCACACAAAAATAAGCATCTAGATGACCAACTTCGAATATCTTATGTGATATCTATGCATATTAATTTGAATTCTGGGTTTCAAATAAAAATTAATTTCAATCCTGACAGAGTTTCAAATAAAAAAGATTTTATGTGGAAACAAGTGTTGTG
Source organism: Xipholeptos notoides (assembly GCA_036873565.1). NCBI lineage: Eukaryota > Metazoa > Mollusca > Cephalopoda > Idiosepiidae > Xipholeptos > Xipholeptos notoides. Next base: position 3,325 of record JAYKTE010387256.1, read on the forward strand.
TCGTTTTGTGAATGTCCACTCTGGTGGTGTGCACGTATATGTTTCCTATATGTTTCTTTATTGTTTTATTTGGGTATGAATTTAATATTTTTTAATTTCTTAATGCAGCAACAAATGCATGATGCTTTTTCCTACTTAATAAGTTCTTCAGTTTTTAAATTTTTTTCCTTCATATCATTGTTGTGGCCTTAATGATATTTTTAATGTGATATTTAGGCATTGATTTATATTTTCAACGGGATAAAATAATAAATCCAAAGCAAAATAACTTGATATTTGAAGTAGCTACTTGTCAGTTTTCTGGGTATGTCATTTAGTTTTGAATTTATTATTGCTTATCTCTCTTGATATTTTATTTAGTACTGAATTAGTCTTTTTCTTCCAGTTCGGTGCCTTATCTAATCATATTTGTTTTTCATTCCTAGCGCAATATTTGGCTTTAGAATTATCCTTCCTCATCCCTCTTGTTGTGTTTTCTCGTTTTCAAATTAAGATTTCCTCTCGTTTCTAGTAGACTTATATTCCTTTGAGTTTCAATTCGTTATCCTTTTCGGAAATAACATATGTCAAAGCTTGATTAATATTTCAAATATACGTTTATAAATTAAATCTATATTTATGTATCTGTATAACTATGTTATGGTAAGGGGTAAAATTTTAGACTCTGGAATCGTATCATATGAGTTCAACCCGAAGCCAAAACGAATACATACACTTTCAGTTGTCTAGGACAGACAAAGATCGTTACTGTGTGAGAGAAACTCAACCAGTTAAAGAATAACATTAATTCTAAAAGGTCTGCGAAATTTCTAATTTGGTTAAGTCCTTGACCAAACGAGTTATTTACAATACGTAATGAGAAAATGTCATGAGAGATAATATTTATATTCATAAGCTTACAAAACTTTGTCCTCTTTAAAATGATGACCTCCCGCATCTACACACTACTTCATGCGTCTCTTCCAATCCTAGAAGAACTCCTCAAAGTCTTTCTTCGGTAGTCCCCCCAGGTAATTTTCCGAGGCCTCTTTCAACTTTTCTGAGGCTGTCATGGGTGGAAACAGGAAAAAGTCGTATGGGGCTAGGTCAGGGCTGTAAGGTCGGTGCTGTACCGCTTTTATTTCCCTGTCAGCCATCCAGGTGGTCACCAGCGTATGCTGAATAAGTAATGACTTTGTGAATATTAAGATATATTCAGGGAGAATGCCTCTATAAATTCCTCCATGCAGAAACAAATAAATCTATCAATATTCACCACTTTTTGAACGTTCACAAAAACGATGCTGTTTATTTAAGCTCAGTTATGAGATAGGTTCGTTGATTTCAGAGTGGCGAGTGAGGATGTTCGTGACAAAGCACAATCTGGACGTGAAAATAGACCACCTTATTTATCACTTGCATAATTTCAATGAGAATGATCGTGAGTTTGGAGAAAAATAAATCCTGGAGCACAAAACGTTGTTCGTTTTATTTGTACCACTCCCGTCTTCAGGACCCTTGAACTTTTAAAAAATAACTATAAAAAATGGTGTTATTACTTTTGAAATCGCCCTCGTAAATAATGCAACTTGTTATTCAAAAGAAAAACGTGCTAAAGAAAAAATAGTTTTTCAAAAGTATTCTTCTTAGCATTAAATAAGAGGTGTGCCTTAAAATTGACCCAAACTGAATACAATGGAACAAATTTAGTATTAGAGCAAAAATATCAAAATAGCTGGATTTTAAATTGTAGTTAATATCTCAATAGGCTAAAATTTATATAAAGAATCTTGAGTCCACTTGTCACATAGTGCGAGGCCCTTCTTGAAACATTTCTATTATTTAAGGCACGTGGTTTGTCCGCTTTTATACCCCCTTTTTTTTAAGGCAATTGACTTAATCCTTCTCAGAGGCTTTCCAACCAAAGTTCTTATCTTTCCGTGTTGTTTGTGTTGTCGACGAAAGAAAGAAGTTTGTTACTTACAAAAAAGTTTGATATTACGTTAAACAAAATCGATACCCAACGAATCCATTTAAGGTGTGGCGTTACTGACCGATCGTGGGTTAAATAATTAGTAACATTTTGAAAGGAAAAGAAATGTTTAAAAAGTTTAAAATAAACAAAAATTATTCCCAATTAGTGAAGTTCAAAATTAAGAAGTTATATCTGTTTGGCACAAAGCGTGCATTTTTAGAATTGACCTTTCCACAGTGGCTTTGCTTGAACATTAATTAGGAAAGGAAGTTTTCAAAAGATGAAGACTCATTGCAAAAAGAAAATAGTGTAAAATTGAGATTACATGTTGAAATACCAACAAGATTAGCATTTATCTTTCTAATTATCAATTGAACGTTTCATGAAAGTATCAATCCATGTAAGAGTGAATTTATGTATGTATATACGCATGTATATATGCATTAATATGTAAAATTGTATATGTATGTATGTAGGTTGGTAAGTAGGTAGTTCTTTACCTCGATATATCTATATATTTTAAATTAATTATTTAATTATCTATCTCCCTGTTAATAAGTATATATAAATGCGTGTGAACCTTGTCTCTCTTCAAATCTTTTTCACTTACGAGTGTGTATGCTTTTATCAGATTATTTATTTTATTCAATCCTTTTTCTTTCACTTATTCTCTAAGCATGCCACTTTTAACTTTCACTTTTATTCAGTTATTTACTTTCTCTCTTATTTTTTTAATAACTCTCAATTTATCTCAATCTTGACACTCATTCTCCCTTCCTGTGTCTCACACTACAAGAATATTTCTCTCGCTCTCTTTCTATCATCCTAGCATGGACAGACCAAAACTGACAAGTGCATTAATTGTCGTCTTGCTTAATAGAGTTTCGAAAAAGTTATAACTCGAGACAATTAGTTATCACAACCTGACGAACTCTCCTCGAAATTTTCAGCTGATACCAAAAAATAAACAGTACATAACAGTACATAACAGAAAAAGCCACATAACTGTTTGTGGCAAAAAAAAAATACTCTTTACGCTTTTGAAAAGCTCATGAAGCTACCAACAGGAAAATTATATCCAGACTCCATATTTATATGAATCAATAAAATACGTCTCCAACATATTTGGCGTGATAGAGTCCGAGTTTGAAAAGGAATATTCCGTTGGCTAATAGTTTGCCTATAGAATGCAAAATAAAAAAATAATAATACCGAAATTACCTCTCCTTGACAATCAAATTTGAAGGTAATTTCTCATGTTGATTGAAAAATACGAGAGTCGTTAAAAAATAACTCCTGGTATTTTTTTCACCTGAATGGATCAGAAGGGATTGCAAATTGGATGCTGAAATTTTTGGTAGATTTGACTCAAAAACTGACTAATTACGACTAGGCTTTTTATTCATTGCAATAATATTCACTGCCATCAATAATAGTTTTGATAAATCTTAGGCTGTTATTATTAGATTATTCAAATATGTAATATTTGCACTTAGGAAAATAGTATGGTGTTCAGGTCAGTATAGTATTCGCATTCATGTGCCTATTTTTTCCCTTATGTGTAGTTCAAAGAATAAGTAGTGCGGAGCTTTATGCCTGCTACCAAAATATTTCCATTAGATTCTAAATTAGAAATCTCTGCACTAAAGTAAGGAAGAATAGAAAAGAAAATAATAAAAAGCAATAAAATCTTTTGTAATGATAGATGTATGAGTGTATTTCGGAAAAGTTCTCTAGTGGCACAGTGGTTAAAGCAGTCGGACTTCCGAATCGTAATACGCGAGTTCAAATCCTATTTATTCTGTTTAAATTCACATTTGAACTATTACTCTTGGAAAAAGTATGAATCCCAAAATTCTCTCCAGTTAAAGATTAAATAGTGTTTATTGTGTTATTAAGAACACTACAAATGGACAAAAAGTACGCATATAAAAAAAATGATCATTCTTGGGATTAAATGAAATAAAAAAGTTAATAAGCCTTAAAACAAAACAAACATTTATAAACATTTGTTTATTTGTATTCGACGGCCTATCAACCTCTAAAAAGCTATTTAAGACCAGAAACATTTTTTATGTTCTTTACTTCATTTGAGCTTCTAAAACTAGTTCATAGGAAGTATCATAATTTTTGCCTCTCATTTTTTTCATTCATACTTTTGGATGCTTTTAAAGTGTTTGAACTTGAAATATCTAGTTGTTTTTAAGTAATAATCTTCAAACTTATAATCGCTTTTAAATTTTTTTGTGTAACTTTATTAACACCTGGTCTGGCTAAGATATTAACCCTCTCGTTCCCATAACCAAATAACCAAAATAGCTTTTTGAATTTTATTGTTCTGTAAAATAAAACTTGATTAGTTCAAATGCATCTACGAATACAACAATATTCAATTCCATTAGATATTCAAAATGATCTTTAGATTTCGTCCAATTTAAAACAAAAAATGGAAAATTAGTACACATTCTATTCGATGACTTGATAAATATTACCTGTCACACACAAAAAGCACGGTGAAATTTAAATAGACACTGGAAGGAAAGAATGAATAGAAATGATAACAACCAATAAAAATGTATTTGCATGGGTCCTTTCATAACTAACCATAGAAAATATGTGCTATAGACGGAAGAAATAATTGAAACAGAAAGAGAAATAGAAAAGAGAGAATGATGAATTTATAATATAATGATTTTAAAAAAATTATCAATGATTTTATAAACAAACTATCTCAATTACATATATAAAAAAGATTGAAGTAGAAGTAGAAGGGAGATGGTGATAAAAAATAATTAAATGATTTAATAATAATTTTTTTTTTACCAACTCTTTTATAAAATTGCCAAAGGCTATCTGTCCGTTTGGAGGATGAAATAAAATTGCAATAGATTTAAAAAAACGTGGAATGATTATTAACTAACAAGATATTAAATCTATATTCTTTATAAACTTTCAACAAATATTCTTTTACATGGGGAAATAGTTTTAAAATACATGAAAGTGGATGAATAATAAATAATTAAAATGCATGAATAATGGATAAATTATAGTAAGATTCTATAAGAAACTTAATTGTTTCTTTCATAAATTAAACACAAACTTCCTATCTTAGATATGGAGAAAATAAAACAGAAATATAATAGAGATGAATGAATGATGAATAAATAATAGTGAGACAGGCAAAACACAGGGGTCGTTCTAAAAGTACTGTCATCTATTTGTTAGAGTTATCTTTTTAACTTCAAGAGATGCAAAGAATGTAGTGCTATACCATTAAAACAACCGACCTTTTGTGAGCCAGAACTTTTTTTTTACTTAATTACTACTATTCTCAATGCATTTTTGCTAGCGATAAACCTGGCGGTCCATTTTCGTGTCTGGAGTTGACGTTGTCTGTCACATCTCTCTCATCGCTCTGAAATTGATAAACTCATCTTTTAACTGAGATGAAATAAATTGCATCGGATTTGTAAACGTTTAACAAACGTTGATGAATGTTGATGGTTCAGTTTTTTTCTGCATAAACGAATTTAATCGTGCATCTCTGATCCTGGCACAAGTGCATGAGAGGGGATGTATTTACGGTCTCACGACGTCAATATTTGCATTAAAGAGATGAAACTTTCAGGTCTTGAATACATAAGTTTAGTGATCATAATGCGATTATAATGATTGATTTGGGTCGAATCAAAATAGGAGATATAATCTTTGGAATGATCTTGTAAATGCATATTTTTTTCGAAAATATTATTATATCTACAAACAAAGTTACCAGCCCTTGCTCAGGGGTTGCTTTGACGCTTCTTTTGTGCTTATTTTTATATGTGCATTTCTTAAGTCCAAGATTTTTCCTTTCTGAGAAAACTGCCGTAATCTTTTTAAAAATGAAAATTATTTTAGTAAAATGCGGTTATATTAACACTTTAAGAATCAACGTACTAATTGTTAATGTTTGTCTGCTTTGCAGCTATTTTTTCCGTCTCAAAAAGAAACCAATTTTTTCCACCAGTTAGAATATCACATATATGATATTTAATGTCTTTAGAGCATAAATTAGTGAATTATTTTGGTAGATCCCTTCTCCGATGGACATACAAGGTCATTTATTATATATATATAAATATATATATATATATATAAATATATATATGTGTGTGTGTGTGTGTGTATGTATGTATATGTGTGTGTGCGCGTGTGTGTTCAGATACACTTGACACCTTTTTGTCAGCCTCTAAACATAGCACTAAACCGAAGAGGTTAGATATTCGGTTAAAATAAAAATGAATACAAAAATAAATATCGGAGCAGTAAAATAAGAGATGAATTCTAATAAGTAAGTACTTACCCACACTAAATCTTTTGAAGAACGTGACGGAACAGACACTGCAATAGCTCTTCTGGAAAATTGAGATCAAAAGTAATTATGAAGCCCCAAAACTGTATCATCCTGTAGCCCGAAATGTAGATTTCAGATGCTAACAAAACCTGACTTCAAAAGCCGGTGATATATCAGTCTCACGGAATGCTGCAAGGGAAGCATTTTGTATTAGTCCAAAAGATTATGAATTTGCACAGACAGGAACGGCATCGACTTCGCAAGTCACAGGAAATAGGGTTGAAATTCAAAACCTTTTACAACGTTTGGCCTGTGAGGATCACAGATCTTATGTGATTCTTGCCTCCATCACGTGCACACACACACACACACACACATACACACACACACACACAAATGCAAACACTCACACACACCTCCATACACACAAGCACTCACACATACATACATGTATGTATATATATTAACGAAAGTATAAGCATACACATACTTATATGTTTCTTTATGTACGTGGGATATATCTGTCCGTATATATTTATATGCATATGTATGCAAGAGTTCATAGATGTGAACTTTCATAAAAATACATACTTTCACATGAGATCATAATAGACATAAATTATATAATATACAAATATATGAATAGATATTTGTATAAAGGTATTATTAAATATAAACATATATATTGACATGTACTTATATTTAGATATGTTAATTATGCATATACTTATCCAATGTTAAATATATACAGTATATATATATATGTATGTTTTTGTTTGTGTGTGTGTACATATATATATATATATATACATTGTATACATAAAATATGGAGTCACTTTTTTATTTATCGTTGATGAATGTCCAAATGGTGTTTGCCGAATTAACAAATGCTAGGTTTTAAAGTATACATTAAATACCTAGTGCTTATATAACTGCTACACTATTATCCCCACTATGCATATATCGTCAGATAGTTAAGTTAAATATACTTCATAGTATATACATAACACTGATTAAATTAGGAGAAGAGTTGTTATATAACAACATTGCATATAAGTGTGTGTGTGTGTGTGTGTGTGTGTGTGTGTGTGTGTGTGTGTGTG
>JAYKTE010387367.1:0-10717 GCA_036873565.1 Xipholeptos notoides
ATCTCTGTCAGTTGCCGAAGGCTGTTGACTACGTGTCTACACCTAACTAATATATATATATATATATACATATATGTTATATATATGCACTTACATATATATTTTATTCATTTATCTATACGTATAGGTGAGGTGAAACAAGTCTTTGGGCAAAACAAAAATCTTTATTTTTCAGCAATTTAGTTCAAATGATATCAAACAAAATATTCAAATAAAAGTATCACATTGCTAAAATACTTAGAAATGATAGAAACTAAATTCTTTAAAAGATAAAGTTATTAAACATTTCCTAAAATAGATAATGAAACAAACATTTGGACAGATACAAAAAAATGTTTAATATTCAATTAGACCCTTTTTAGCACTAATTACTGCGGTCTAACGATTACCGTAGTTTTTTATACAGTCCTGGCAAATACCGACTGTTTGTTATCAGCAGTTGCAAGAAGTCTGGAATTATTCTGTGGCAATCACTTCCATGTATATATATAAATACTTTATATATAAATGTATGTATGTATGTATGTTTATAAATATATATGTGTGTGTATATGATATATTTTTAATGTGATAAATACGTTAAGTTCTGTCCAAGTTATCGGAACATCTTATATAAATCAAACAAACAAACACTGCGACGAAAAACTTCCGAACAAAACTTTACTTTGCGTTGATGATAATATTCTTATTTGTCTTCAGGGGAAAAGCAGGAAGTTTCTTTAAATGGCTCGTTTGCGATTGATTACGAATAACGTTAAATAGTTATATCCGTGCATGATACTTGCGAATAAATAGGATGACTTAAGAAACCTCACAGCCTTAATGCATAAACAAAAAGAAAAGCAATCTCATAAGTAGTATAATTAATGTCAAGAATTACTTTGAAGTAAATTAACTGTGTTAGTTATCTTTAAATATATAAACAAAACCATTTGGGCCTGTAGACATTGCACATTAAAGATAGCGAGCAACTCATTTAGCAAATTATTTTTTAAGCTTACATCTCCATTTGAGATTACGCATGTGCATCAAAGAGCGCCCTAGACTTAGTGTTTCACCAACGGTACAGTTTTGCCAAATCTTCAGCTTTGTAAAAAGATAAGAAAACTTGCGAATCCAATGAATAATGATATTTATCCAAAATATTAAAATATTTCGAATACTTATTGCTATTTTTGAACAGTCACAAAATGTGTTAAAAACAACAGCAGGTGTATTTTTTTAAAGTATTTATACCAAACGTAACAGAGTTAACTACAAATGCGTCAACATTGTACATATCTGGACAAATCCAGTTTTTTATGTGTTTTGGTTTTTAAAGTGGAATTTTCTAGCTTTATATTCCTCAAATTATCTTATCCATTGCAATATCTTCCATACCGGATGCATTTGAGCTACATCCATTCTACAGTCAAAACAGAAACAATAGCTTTATCACAAAATTGACCATATCTCGACTATTTGGTTATGGATTTCAATGAAAATTTCCCAAACATTTTGGCTTGTGGTGCTGATAATGTCTGTGAAATTTAAAGCACATTTTTTGAGGAATTAAGATATATGTAAATTTTACCTATTTTTACTGAACGGCAGCAATAGCTTTTTGATTTAAAAATCTAAATATATACACATTTATATCACCTAAGCGGTGAAATTAAGCAACAGCTATGTATAGAGCAAGAGATATTTCATGAAAAGCTTACAATTAATGAAAAAGGTGTCTTATTTGCCAACATGACTACCATGACGTTTAATAACTTCAATAATTCTAGAATCCTTCAAACTATTTAGTTTCTTTTTTTATAAAAGGTGGAACTGCCTTTGCTGCAGTACCCAACAAAGCAGATTTTCAAGAGTACTACCTTCGATCTGCCTAAATGTCTCTTTTGAGAAGGGCCCAAATGTTTTCAATTGGGTTTTAACCTGGAGAGCAGTGGCCATACCATCGGTTTCTCTCCATGGAACCCCAAAGAAGCCAGAAATAATTTAGTAGTAGGAGCAGAGTGAGAAATGGCATTTTCATGCATTTAAATCAAGTTTTTCAACAAAGAAAGGGGTATGTCTTCCAGCCATGCATCCAAGGCATCCTTTACAATGACACAATATGATGCAGATGTAATTTTACGCCATCAGGTGCTCTGACAGGACCTACAAGTCTATCCCCTATGATACCAGCCCATATTATAATATTTCCCCCTCCCTGTTTTTGAGAGAGAGAGACAGACAGACAGACAGACAGAATGTCATTTACATAAATATACAGATATAGAGATTGTTTTACGGATATAGAGATTATGTTTTACGGCATATCAACCATTTTAGGTCATTTAATGCTGAGAACACTCATTATTTTTTGTCCACACTTTTTTTTTAATATCTGGAGAGAATGTGGACATTCATACCTTTCTCAAAGGTATTAGTCCAAATTTGAACGCAAACAGAATGACTTGGATTCGAACTCAGATAGATAGATAGATAGATAGATTAATGTTAGTTTTAATGGGTTTATCCAAAGATACACGCAGGAAGTAATGTTTTTCTGATCTTAAACAGAGGGAAAATCAATAAGAAATTATTTTAACCTACTAACAAAACTAACTAAAGAAGTTTAAAATAAAGAAAAAAAATCAAATACATTTGAATATTGAAAGCCAGTTTTCCTATTTTGTTACAAGCGTAAAAGAAAATAACACCATTTTCTTGAGTGCATTTGATTTTTAATAAAATGAATTAATTGATTTCAAAGGCATTTCAAAGAGAGCAAGAGGGGGAAAAAAGAAGGAGAAAAGAACTCAAAATAACAAGAAAAAAATGTCGACCGAGAATTCATCATGGCATCTTCCGTTTTTAAACAAATATCATCTGTTTGAAAATCCATCTCAACTAATTATATGCATGAAATCTCATTGTGAATGCTACGGAAAAACTTTTTTTTTTACTGATTAAAATTCAGACACAATATTTTTATATATTTATTAATCGAACTGATCATAATGTTTTTCATTATTAACTTACGAGAGTCGTTCCAAAAGTAATGCATCCTAATTTTTTATTCCGTCCGAATGGATCAAAAGAAATTGAAAATTGTATTGTTATGATGACTGAATTCATGCATTCATGGTTTATCTCTCTGCTGTAGATAATGGCAGTGTGAGACTGTAATAAAGCAAACCCTGTAATGGATGTTCATCAAAAACAGATACGCGTCATTGATTTCCTACATGAAGATAAAATTCGAACTGATCAACATTCATTGGCCCCTGTTGAACCTTTATGAAGTCGATGCAGTTGATTACAGCATAGTTGGGAGATGGGTTCGTCGATTTCAAGGTGGTGATATAGATGTAAGTGACAAAACGCACTTTGGAAGAGAAAAAGACCGCCTCGTTCATCAAAAGTGCATGGAAAATGATGATCACTATATAGAAAAATAAATTATGGAACACAAAAGGTCACTCGTTCGAATCTTTTCAACTTTTTAAAAGTAACTTTTTAAAAGTTGGCATCACTTTTAACTATTTCGTATACCGTACATTCAGAAATTCACTGTGCACCATAGATTGTGGGGTTTATTTAGATATTAAATGATATTGCTGCAGAATGGTGCACCAGCATTTGCTGCGAACTTTTAATTTTGTTTTGTGAATGAGATATTACCGAAAAGAATTGTTCCCACAATATTTTTCAGGTGTTTTGTATTTTTAGGTAGGATGAGTGACAAAGCAAAAAGGTTTATTGACCCGAATTACAAACCTTGCAAGACTTACTTAATAGCATCAGATACCAAGGTGAAGCCATCACACAAGAAAGGAATTTATCAAGTTCGAAAATTTGTAAGGTCAAATTTACCTTTTCATTTTTTAAGGAAATTAATGCACATTCACAAAAGATGTTGTGACAGTTATTTCATTAACTATCAATATTGCCCGGCCTTGTTCGGGGTTGGCTTTGATCCTCCATTTTTGCTCATTTTGTCCTGTGTTTTTTTTTATTCCAACATTTTTTCTCTTTCTAATTTTTTGAAACCTGAAAAGTATTTTAGGAAAGAATGGTCATATTGACACCCTAATGACCAACGTATCAATACATATATTGTTGAAGTTTTGTTTTTTACTCAAGGTTAATATATTTATTCCGTGTGAAATACAAAAGAATTGGGAATTATGGCCTTTGTAGTCAAGATTAAAAACTACATTTTTAGCCAAAAAGAATTTATTTAGATAGCAATAATTGCTCTACTCGAAAAAAAAGAGTAAACAAAGTATTCTTTGATCAAGCTTTAATAAATTTACTATACTATTTGAAATCCGTATGAATAGAATATTCTATAAATAAAACAAAATGTCAAACTATATAGTATTGGGTTAATCCAGAGGTAGTCTTTAAACCCGATTTAAATGTCATTTAATAAGTTGTTATTTGCTTTTCTGCAGCATTATATTTTGGACCCAATTTACTATGACATTTCTTTACGGGTGAATGGGCGTCATTTTTATTAACCCATTACATTTCTAATTAGGTTAGTACTGCTAAAAATCTAATCAATAGATCCTAGATCTTTATTTTGTCCTGTACTTTTTAAAATGGTGTAATATTTTTCATGAAAATAATTTCAGATGTTATCAACACAAACATGTTTATCACAATTCTTCTTTATTATTCAAATAATGAATTTTAAGATATTCAACTCATATGTACACCTCTAAATAAAATAACTTCACACTGTAAATAGATGTTCGAAAATTCAGACCAAGAAAATGTAAAAATATTAAAGATGATTTGATTATATTCTGAATTTGATTGGCCTAGATTTCTTTGGCACTATATGTGTTTTTGCATATTATCTTCAATTAGATCTACGCTTCATTATTAATTTTTATCTTATTTTATTCTTTAGAGAATGATACAACTCCGCTATTTGTTTTGGTCTAGTTTGATATAATATTTAGAGATATATAAACTCCTTTGAATTATGCAATGTGAAACTATGGTGTTTGCGTTTGTTTAGGGTCTAGTTTAGTTACAATATTTAGTGGTATATAAACAATGAAAACACGTTTGAATTATGCAATGCCTAACCTTTGTGTGTAAATGTACGTGATTGTGTGTGTGTGGGGGGTGCAGGTTGTGTTGTTATATATATATATATATATATATCGAGCAAGTTATTCTGAGACTCATAAAATGTTTGTAAATCTCAGCAATCTTTGCGAGACGACTATTCCGTAAGGTCGGATTTTGTACACTTATGCCAACTTTGATCAATTTATACTCATCAAGTTTTGAATTTCGAAATGATTATCATATCATCATATTCCTAGTAAATGTACGATTCGAATGAAGTTTGAAGTATATAATTCTTAAATATTGATTTTATTATAAAATTTACGCTCATATTTGTCGAAAGACATTTCATAATTATTATTTTCATCATTTTCATCAGGCTTATTACGCGAGCTAGATAAAAAAATTCCTGACTTATTAGTCGAGAATTGTAGTGGAATTATATAACCATTAAGACATTTGGTTTTTCAAAAAGATCAGTTAGTTTTTGTTGAGATAAAAATAATTTGTCTCTTTGTTATTACGTAAAAATATTCTATGACAATGTTCTTGAATTACATTACCAACCACATTCGGTCTTCTATTGGGTTATATTCACGTTTTTATATGAGGTAACTATGATAGTTGACGCAAAGTTTATGAACTTTAACTTTACGTTATTTGTTATCACATTGTATAATAAATGTGTAAAGTTTGTATTCTTTATGTGTTAATTGTTTAAATACGAGGACTTTTTAGCATGTCAGAATTCTGAGTTTTTCACTTGATATTTTTGTTTAAACGTATATTTGTTTGTGGAATTTAACAATTAAATTTCAAAAACTTTAAAATGTTGTCACTCTTTTAATTCTGTTATTCTAATAGATAAAAGTAGACGGCGCAGCAGCAGTCCAAATTTTTATGAAATCGAACAATGAATCTATTTGAAGATTTTAGACAGAGAATGTTCTTCACTCTGAATTGAGTATTCAGAACATTTCTTGAGAATACATGTTGGAGTTCTTGTATTGAGATTATAGGTGCACAGTAAGTTTTTAAACATGCTTCAGTTCGTTTAATAAGTCACTGAACACGTTTTTTTATTTATTGGCAAATAAAAAGCACTGCAGCACTCTTTTCAAATGCAAATTCTACGTCGTTATTTAGATATGGGGTCAAAGCAATTCAATTCAATCTGATATGTCAGTTATAGACGTAAAATAACATTTTGAGGGCTCTGTACCATTCACTAATTACTTTATTGATCCAAAGAATTTTTCTGTTTCCCACCACAAATACAAATACAAATAAGGCGTGAATTATTTCCGCTACTAGCATTAATTCATCTTTTTGAGAAAAAAAAGTAACAACTTTGTAATTTTTTTTTCGCCATTTAAACGAAATAAATAAGATATTAACCGCAAGGAAATAATTTTGTTTCAGAAAAAAAATTATAATTATTTTTTTTAAATATTTTAATCATAATCATTTGACGTTGGAATTCGTTACTGGTATAATATTGAAAATTACTTTTTGATACAGGGAAACCTATACACATATGGACGTTCAGTTAAAACGGTTTGAAAAATTGCAGGTCTTATCTTCTAATATCTCTTTATTAATACGTTTAGTTATTACGATTGTTATTCTTCTTTTAAGGGCCAATTCATTTGGTACAAATTAATCCTTAGAAAAAGGAAAAGGAATTTAATCCGGAATAGTAACAAATCCAATTGTATGGCGGCAGCAGCAGTAGCCACAGTAGTAGTGATAATCCAACTCTATGGCGACAGCAGCATTAGTAGCACTAGTAATAATAATAATCCAATTGTATGCAGTAAATAGAGTTAGGTCGTATCAGCACTGATTTTTAGCAAGTACTAGTTAGTCAGTCCTCTGAGCGAGTTTAAATAAAGAGATGTTGTCTTTTCTGTCACGTGATTGGTTGATGTTCTTTCTCCCTGCGTATTTAATGGATCGGTTCAATCTTTGCACTCATACCCATATGCATTCCAAAAATTACAACAGTTATTAATTGATTACTCCTCTAAATGAAAATAGAACATTCAAATTGATAATTCACTTATTGTCAAATATTGTTTCCTTAGTTTTGATTTCACTTATAATGAGATAAAAGTTTAATCTTTGGACCAAAAGGTCTTTATCATTCTATATTTTTTTTATTCTGTAACCTACACTAACAGTGTAAGGACAAAAATAAGCAAGCTAATGCCAACACTACCCTGAAAATTATACTATTTTTCTCCAAGCACAGATGTTGCACATTTGGGAGAATTTAATAATAAAAACACAAACCATCATTGATCACAGTACATATATACAGCAGTAAATAAAAACCTGAATTGTAATTGATTAGATTTTGCAAAAAAGCTAGCAAACATTTTAGCATTCAATTTTTAGATTAAGCTGAAAATAACGAATTAATTGATACAATCAAATTTCGATTGGAAAAGTTACGGAAAAATGTCTTGGGATTTTAAACACAATATTTTCAAAAAATCCCACCTCTACTTTTACAGTCCATTAAAATTGATTTTTCTGTAGACAAGCCAGCCTATATAACTCAATATAGTTTTTTTAATTGATTTAAAATACTAACTTAATACAAAAATAGAAGTATTGCCCAACCTTGCTCAGAGGTTTCTTTGATACTCCTTTTGCATTCATTTTGATCCGTGTTTTTGTGATTCGATTTTTTTCTTTCTAAGAAAACTGACGTATTTTTTTTTTGTGAACTGCGGTTATAATGATAAACTAATGACTAAAGTAGCCCCCGCAATCCGGACGCTACAGACCTGTAACGATTCAATCTTACAAGTTTGACCCCATCGAATTTTCCAGCCCAAAACTCAATCAAACTTGTTCCACAGGTGTGAATACAACATATATCAAATTTTAAGTCTCTAGACCAAAAATTGCCAAATAGATTGATAGAGACCATTCCTCAAATATGCACACTTTTAGAGTAATAGCATATTAGAAACTAAAAAAATAAAAAGTATTATTTTCCACAAACACTCAAATATTTAATTCAGGACAGAAATGAGGTATTAACTCTTTTATGCATCTATGCAATTTTTCACGGATCCAGCTATTATTACAGATAATCTAAACTTATAATTTATTGAAATATATACGTTTTAACAGCTTGACTAGCAATAAAGATTTAACTCAACTTTACCTTAATCGTATTTTAAAACAAAGGTTGAAATATCTCGTCAAAATTTAATTTTTTCAAATAGCGTCAAAAGGACGAGTTATCTTCTCTTTTTCTAAGCGCGATATGTAATACTATAAAATAAACCGATTAAAAAATTCGTCCAGCAATGACACATTTTTATCAGAAAATATGTTGGTTAAAGGGCTAATTTTGTGCTTAGAAAATAACTTTTATCCTTTTCTTGTTGTCTTCGATCTTTTTCGAATTTACAACACAACGCCATTTGTCTTATAGCAAATTTTATGATGAATCCTTTTATTGATCTCGGTTCAGAACTTTGATGTTCAAATGCATTCCCAGACAAAGAGAAATAATCTAAATATTATATATTATTTTTACCTCTCACTTCTTCAGTTGTCTTTGAAATTTCCCAATTTCTAAGTTAGATTGATTTTGTTAACATTTTTTTTTCTCTAAATTTATCTATCATTTTTTTTCTTTTATCAGAAATACTTTTTGATAGATTTTTTGATAAAATTACGTGTGAAATATATCAATCAACTTTTTACATCTTAACTTTGAAAAATATTGTCTTTTTTAGCTTTCTTTTAACTTTGCTATGATAAACGTTTTATCAAAACACCTTATTTACTTTTACTGCCTCTCGATTTTGGAATCTATTTCTGTATGTGTGCGTGTATGTATCTATGCATTTATTAATATAAGTCTAGCTATCTATATCTGCTTATTTCATTTATTCCTATATATGCCCCTCTACTATCTATCTATCCATTTATTTGTCTGTCTGTCTGTCTGTCTGTCTGTCTTCCCATCTATCTTTCTGTCTCTGTCTATCACTTCATCTATCTCTGTCTATCTCTGTCTATCTCTTTTTCTATCTATCCATCACTCTGTTTCTCCGTATGTCTATGCGTATATATATTTGTCGACCACTCTATCTGTCTTTCAATCTAGGTCTATAATAATTGTACAAAAATTATAGTAATAGATTACTGGACGGACTGGTTATGTCAGGGGTCTAATGCTTGCCAGATAGGATGCACACTAAAAAGTGACCCGGTTTCAACTTAACTACCAGAAAAAATCTAAATGGAAGTGAATAGTGGATCACTCATTAATGAGTTTAATTTTCTCAGCGAACACATTTTTTAAATGAAACAATTTTCATGTTTAAACGTGTGTTACACTACTATTAATCAAAAGAGCAAAGTTTTCCACCATTTTTATAATAATATGTATTTATTAGGGAGGAATTAGAATTAGCACAGCAGTCAAGTATTGCAGTTGAGATTGGTTTACACTTCTTTAATAGCCATTCGTAACTTGTAAGGCCGATAGTAAACTTCCATCTCTGTTGTAGGGACAAGAATTAATCTTAAAATAAAATAGCTTTGGGTAAAAGATGTTTGATTCTATCTGTATTTTTTCGACTTTCAATTTGCCTAAGACTATCACGGCTTATATGAGGTTATTTGAAACATGTCAGAACACAAAGAAGAAGACATCATAATCAAAGAAAACTTCAAGTAAGACACTACAAGGAGAAATGAAGATTGATATATAAAAATATTCTAGATTAAATTGCGTGCCTATGATTTTTTTCAATTGGATTTTAAATGGTATTTTAATTAATATAAAATAGCATTAGTTTGAAAATTACTAAAACATTGATAATGGAAATATTCTTCAATACGATTACAAATTGTATTGATGTATTCAACTGTATATAATATACATTGTAGCCCACCTTGCACACTGGATGTTAACGCACTAGACTTACACTTCAATAATTTTCTTTCCCTTTGATTGGTCTGATGGAAATTTTCCCAATGATTAGGTACAGCTATATGATATAGTTGACTCACTTTCTGTTCACATTCAGACGGGTAACTATAGGATTTGATTAATTAATAATATTAGGGGAGAGGTTGAAAGTATGCGTGGCACAATGATCATTGCAGAAATGATGGAGGGGATTAGAAGCGTCTTTGCAAAGATAACCCTCGAAATGCCTCAGAAAATACTGTGGCGTACCATGAAGGCATTGAGAGGTTGATTAAGTATTATGAAGGTCACATTAAAGAACACAACTAACGTACAAATACACCGAATCTTCTGAAATCTTAGGTAATAAAACCATGCAATTGTATGAAGATTGAAATAATATTTCGGTGATATCTGTAATACTGAAAGAGAATTATTGGAGTTTTAAATCCTTCTTGTTAAGTCTGGCTTAGTAATAAATTTGTATCTATTTAAAAATTACTTCATTACATATATATTAGCATCTCAAATGTCCATCTTATGAGATAATTTTTAGCTTATGAATAATATAATGAAATCGAAGTAAAATAACTTGTGGTCAGGGCATATCTAAACCAAAAGTAGTCTAGTTTTATTTTTAACAAATACTTTTCAAGCAATTCATTTTTGTCTGCTTTTGGTGTTATGGTTAAGGTACATTTCACCCAC
>JAYKTE010387478.1:0-10716 GCA_036873565.1 Xipholeptos notoides
AGAACAATCATTTTTGGTAAACGTTAGTTTTTGTACACAGTTTTTTTAATGACACAAATTACACTATTTGACCTATAAAAAACAACCCTTATATTTCGGACATGTCGTCGGGTTTGTTAGCCTTCTTCTGTAAAACAAAGTGGCAATCACCAAATGTATGTGCATGTGTGTCTGTTTGTCCGTGTGGGGTGGGGTGGGGTGGGTTGGAAGAGATCTTGCACATCTGTACAAGATGGCGGAATTCAAGTGATGCTGATTACGAGAGATGTCATAAACCAAATTCAAACTTTTTTTTTATCACCTTTCAGCTATTCTATCTTAAATGATTATTGTGACCTCCGAAGCTTTCAAGACTTTTTCTTTTTCTTCCATTTCTTCCATGTCAGATCCCCCGCTACATTCTTTGCTTCAGGGTGCTCATTATAAAATTACAGGGCTGGTTTGTTAACACACTCTATGAATATTTTTTCACACACATACACACATATATATATACATATATATATATATAATTTATTCAATGTGCTCATATATCTCAATCTATTTTGTATTCAATAATCTATTTCTATGAATCTATGTATCTTCCAATCATCTACCTATTCTTATCGATATATTCCTATATTTCTATTTATATATCTATGTATCTATCTATTGATCTATCAGTCATTCAAATCTATCTATCTATATATCTATCAATCAATCACCCAATCAATCTAACGCTCTTTTTCTATCTCTCAACCCATCAATCAATATTTTTCTCTCTCACTATCTCTCTCTTTTTCTCTCTACCTATCTGTCTGTCTCTGTTTCTGACTATCTATCACTAGATCTATCTTTTAGTCTGTCTGTTTTACCCATGTTTATATCACACCGTCTCTCTATATACCTATAATATGTCTCTCTGCCAATCTGTCTATCTATCTATCTATCTATCTAAAATAGAAATATAAAAATATCAACTTTCTGTTACCAGCGGCATAACAGAATGGAGATTTATTCACAAAACGCTGGAGATTAATGTTTCAGAAATAATTTTCATAAAAATCAAAACGGAGTAACGAATATTTGTAAAAAAAACACCAGGAGGGAGATTTATTCCCAAAACGCTAGATATATATACTGCAGAGAGGATATTTATAAAAATCAGATTAAAGTATATTTGTAAAAAAAAGAACAGGGTGGATATTTATTTAAAAAATGCCAGGGACGAACGCTTCAGACTGAATATTTATAAAAATCAAAACGGAGTAAAAATATTTATAAAAAAACACCAGGATGGAGATTTATTCACCAAACGCCAGAGCAAAAAGTTTCACACAAAAATATATAAAATTCTCAAAGGATCATCGTTATAGACACTACGATTCTCATTATAAATAAGAGAAGGGTTAGTTGCAGTGATTAAAGGAGATATTGAAATAATTGTAGTTATACTAGTACCTATGCCTGAATTGTAGTTGCATGTAACTAAAATATTTTTTTTCCAAGACTTCCTTGCTTTAAAGAAAATAAACAATTTTTCATGACTCTTGTAGGAATTTCGTAGAATTGGGGTTTCGTACGTCGTCTTTTGTACCTTGTCGAAAAAATAAGACTTCTTTATTTTTGATGTGGCCATTTTATCGATGGCTTTTGTTTTGTTTTTCTAATGGAAGGTTATTTGTGACCCGGTTTATAATTAAGCAACTCTCCTAATACATGGATCCTTTTTCCTACCCCACTTTTTTGGTTTTCTTGTTTTGTTTTTTCGTTTTTTGTTTGGATGTTTTGTGTTTTCTTTTCCGTTTTTTGTTTTGTTTTGTTGGGTGAGGATTTTGTCTTTCAGAATACTTTATGATTGAGAAAATTCTATAAATACAGGAAGATTGATTAGAGCCTGAACGGGAAAGGAAAGGTGTCCCTTGTCGTCAACAACAACAACAACAACAACAACAACGACAACAACAATAACAACAACTACAACTACAACAGTGTAATTATTTGAATATGAAAAAAATCCAATAAAGCGAAAAACCCATTAATGGTGATCATCGACATTTGACATGTTGTTAAAAGTCAGGAAATTGTGCTTCTTCTTCAGTCGTGTTGTCCTAAGAAACGGCACTCAAGAAACCATTATCAGCATAACCTTTGAGAAGATGCGCTTTTGTTATCATCTTCCACCGACCAGTACCAAAGCCATTGTTTATAAGACGGAAGAGGATCATTAGCCGAATGGCGATGGACCCGTTCATTAAATCTTAACAGGGCTCCTGTGTACAACATTGAATAAACACGTCGACTGGAAAAGGGTCAATTTTCCAACCTCTTTTGATTGCCTACTTCCCGTTGTCACTCAGGAGATATAGTATTTACTTGGTCAAGTACCAACCCAAGTTAGGCACAAGGCCATTTTTATGTGCTCATCCCTGGGCTTTTGTAATCAGTGTTGCCCTTTAAATGCTCTTTAGTGTTGCCCTTTAGATGCGTGACGATTGTGTCTCTCAGAATACTTTATGATTGAGAAAATTCTATAAATACAGGAAGATTGATTAGAGCCTGAACGGGCTAGGAAAGGTCTCCCTTGTCGTCGTCAAAAACAACAACAACCACAACAACAACAACAGTGTAATTATTTGAATATGAAAAAATCCAATAAAGCAAAAAACCTATTAACCCCTGAGTTAACGAGCCTCATCCGCCCGAGGCAGCTAGAAGGGAATGCAAAGGCCTTTGACTGGGATTTGAACTCGTGTAATACGATTCCAAAGACCAAGCTTCTTCCACTGCACCAACCTCGCCGCCCAGGAGATATTATGTCGTTATAGGCAGGGAAGGAGGATATATCTACATGGTCGAGCACAAACTCCAAGCTTCTATCCCTCCTCCACTTTCGCCGCCTAAAAGAAGAGCTAGATGAATGTGTAAGATCATGGGCTATTTGGGATACATCTATTTTGCTGAGCACAATCCCAAGTTAGGCCCAAGGTAATTTTTTGAACTCGTGTAATACGATTCCACAGTCCAAGCTTATTACTACTGCGCCTCCCTTGTTGCCCAAACAGGTATTGTTAATCTTTAATATGCATCAGCAAATATCCACAAAGAATCTTAGTAGAATAATTTGGGGAAGTTCAATTGGGCCAGTGGATAGGCAGTCGGACTTCAGAATCGCAGTACGTGAGTTCGAATCCCAGTCGCTGCGTTTGCGTTCATATTTCGACTAATACCCTTGGGAAAAGTATAAATCCCCACATTCTAGCTATGGGTCAAATAGTGTCTATTGTGTAAATCAGAAAACTATGCGTGGACAAAAAAATAAGGTTTACCAAAAATGTTTGTTCTCGGTATTAAGTGACATAAAATGGTTTATATTCCGTAAAATACGACCAAACAGTATCAGAATAATGAATTTCGATTTTTCATCAGGCGAGTTAGCGTTATTTGTGTGACGGCGAAATAAAATTGCTTCCGTGTTGAGATTTTCATTAAATATACAAATACGACTCTTGACTCAATAGGAATCTTCATTTTTAAGCATTATGGGCTACTGTATTATTCATTGTCAACGGTTAGTGATTATTTTGAAGTATTTCTCTTTCATTTTATTTGTTTGTAAAGAGTACAATGAACCTAGTCCTACCTTATTGAAACGTCAGTTTATGTTGTAGCCCCGAGAAGGGGGCACAAAGGCAGACTCGAACACTATTTCGTTACAAAGGTAGTGACACTTATTTTTAAAGGTTATTTTATACGATGGTTGTTCCAAAAGTAATGCTTCCTTTTTGTTTTTCATGTTATTTTTTACGAGGGTTGTTCCAAAAGTAACGCCAGTTTTCACATTTTTATTTCTGCTGTTGTTCATTTCTCGAAAATATGACCTCTCTCTGCTAAAAAACGATTTCTGGGCCCTTATATATATCACTGGAAATATACGGAAACTACCGAGCGCTGATTGGTAGATTCCGTCTTTACAAACGCTTGAACATATCGTATCCACGATATCTTTACACACATACAAACTTCTGTTTACATATAAGTTTAAATAATAATTTCTAGTTATTATTTTTTATATTTATATATATATTTTTTTAAAAATAATTATTGGTCGATTATGTTATGAATGATTGTGATGTAGAAGTTGAATTTGAAAAAAACTGAATAACAACCGCAAAAAAACAACCATCTTCCATACAAATTTAGTCTTTATATCATCAGAGTGTATTATGGCATAAACAACTTGGCCACCGTTTTTTTCCAGCGTCAAAAGAGGCAAAATAATTTTTTCTCAAAGGAAAGGCAAGTGTTCTTTAATTTATATTTGTTCTTTCTTTCTTTCTTTCATTAAAAAAAAATATTTAAAAAAAAAAAAAATCAAAATTAAATAATTTGATTCCGTAAACAAATAGGCCGTATCCTGAGTTGATATTTTGCCAACCTGGTTTGACAAACGCTTTAAGATACCATTTTTTGGCTGGATATCAATTTTTATTTTTTGTTAAGTGTCTGTTTTCCTTTTGATTCCGTGTTGTACGAAGTTTTGTGTTATTTATTTAAGAAGTTCACATTTGAAAAAATTATTCCTTGACAATTTATATTCATAATTACGTTCATTATAAAAAGCAATTAAGAGAAAATCTATGCCATACTTAGATGAATTTGTTTGAAAATGAAATTCTTTACATAAATTCATTAACATTAACTGTGCAGCCGTTTAATAGAGACGAAAAAAGATTAATAAAGAAAATAAATTAAATGTAATTAAAACCGGAGTCTGTAAATCTATCGGATTATAATTATATATATACATGCATAAGGGTGTTCTACTGACTTGTACAGAAGTTAACATATTTATCATATTAGAAATATATTAAATACATGTATACTATACTCGTATACGTAAGACTATTACTCGTCTTACAGTCGTGATCCTGATACAATTCGTTGTGTTTTACGTTATGTTTTTTGGGGAAGAAGATTGAAACCTTGGAATTATATTAAAAAGAAACAAGCAAATTTTCTTTTGAATAAATGACCGTTTATTGCCAGAATCGGGGACAAGCCCAAACCCCACAAAGTTGACACAGCCCACAGAACAGAAGAGGTAATGTTTTTATTTGTCCCTCTTTTTCACTTTGACAAATGGTATCAGAAATGATAGTTCATTGTTATTTACGTTTCGTTTGTAGCATCAATATAAAACCTTTTTAATCTGACACTTAACGTTTACTGTGTCTGTTGTTAGTGTTGCTGTTGTTGTTACTATCGCGGTCTCGTCTGTCCAACGGTAACTTTCCGGTCGTGTCCCCGTCTTCTGTTATCACGCCTATATATCTCAGCTGGTCTGTCCCGGGGACACAGTAGACTGCACGCTATACCAGCACGCTGTTTCTCTTTTGCTGCAAGCATGCCTGTCAGATACCTTTTAGAATGATACCAACATATTTTCATGCTCTGGGTAGACATTCCATCGTCTCTAGAATCTCAGCCTATTTTAGACACTTGACTTTGAGGTTTCCATGCGTTTCTCACTCACATCTATTCAAGACAACGATTAACATTCCACCAGTGTCCGATTTTCAGGTGTCTCTCGTTTTTGGACTGGCATTTCAAATCTGTCGATTTAAGATCGATTTTCGATTAATTTTGAATCCTCCACTACTTTGGACTTCTTCAAAGTTCAAACTATTTCTGTTTTACTGTATAAACTTAAATTCAGCACTCATCCATTAGTTTAGAATCCTCTACTACTTTGGACTTCTTCAAGGTTCAAATTATTCGTGTTCTACCGTTTAAACTAAAATTTAGCATTCATCCATTAGTTTAGAATCCTCCACTACTTGGGATTACTTCCAAACTATTAGAGTTCTTCTTTATAAACCTCATTCATTTATATATAAGTTTTGATAATCTAAAAATACAGTGTCCGATCGATATTATTCAACAAGAAAAACGAAAGAAAAAATGAAACGCTTCAAAAATAAATGGCCGAGTGCCAGTCAGACAGGTCCTTTGAGATTTTTTTTCTGCCTGAAGTCATAATGGTTTTTAATTTCGATTTGTTTTTACCAAAAAGCCTGTATTCTTCATTTTTCAACTGTCCAAAACGTGTGGCATCTCTTGTGGCACTTTGTTTTGCTGCCCAAGATCCAAATCTGTTTTTATAACCAACTATAAAAATCTAGTTCTAAGAATATTGAGTCGAAGTCCAACCAGCATCCACTTCTGGTCAGTCGCTCTATGTTCCCTACAGCGACCGGTCGCAACACTGACTTCCAATTCACTGATTAAATTCTAACCTCACCTATAGCAAGAACTATTCTGTCAATAAAACCTCGTGCACCTATGCATATTATGTTACAGTTCGAATCCAAGTTGTTCCGTTTATTTTCACATTTGGATTAATAGCCTTAGAAAAGTTATGAATCCTAACATTCCATCCAACGATGAATAAAAGAGTGCATATTATATCATCAAAAAAAAATAAGCGTGAACAAAAATGATTGTTCTTGGCATTAAATGACCTAAAAATATTTATATTCCATAAAACAAAATAAACCAACAATTTAATACTAGTTCGTGTCCTACTCCCTGGCCTATTAATGCATCCACAATACTGCCTAATTGCAGTTAAATTTTTTTTTGCTAAGAAAACTGTCAACTACATTCGACCCGCATTTTAAGAGAATGATAGACCGTTAAACATAACCAGCTAACCAACCAACCAACCAACAAACTTTGATAAGAATTATTGTACACAAAAGTGTATCCATAAATGATTTTTAATGTCTATAACAAACTGTTTATTATTATTATTTGAATTGCTTGACAGTTTTTTCTTCTTCAACACCCCAAAATCCAACAATTTGTCTTCTGAACTGTATCTATTGCTCATTTCGTGGATCTTTAACAGGATGAACACGGAAGAAATCGGAAAACAACCAGTCAAGTTAAAAGTGGTAATAAAAAAGCCTTGATTCATGATAGATAAAGTTTTAATATGAATGCATACATTGTTTCATACAAGTTTCTTTTCTGATTATTCTGAATATGCAATATTATTTATGTCAATAATTATCTAAAGTTGTTTGGTGTCTGTTTCTATCATATATATATTCTATAAATTCTTTGAATTCTAAACTTGAATTATGAATTTTAAACTTGAATGTTGAACTTAAATTTAACACTCATCCATTAGTTTGGATTAGCCCACTACTTTGGACTACTTCAAAGTCCAAACTATTTGCATACTATTGTATAAACTTATATTTAGCACTCATAAATCAGATTGGAATCCTCAGCTACCTTGGATTTTTTTCAAAGTTCAAACAATTGGTGTTATACTCTATAAATCTAAATTTAGCACTCAACCATTAGTTTGGAATCTCCAGTACATTGGAATACTTCAAACTCTAAACTTTCTACTGCACATCTATTCCATTACTGCTTTAACAAATTGGAAATCGAATTAATTTTGGTTCACCTATTTCTTTTTGACTGTGATATAAATCCTAGATGCCCCCTCCCCATCGCTAAATTTAGCAAGGTAAATTATAGTTTGTAGAAAAAAACTTAGCGTGTTTTTTTTTTAAGTCACTTAGAACTTTTGAAAAGCTTATATCTGGTGCTTGGGTTAGAGGCTCACTAACAAAGGTTCTCTGGAGACAGAAGTACAAAACTGCAAGTCTCACTCCCAAATCATAGTCCCCCATTAGAACGAAACGTTTTCAGCCCCCACCCCACGCCCCCAACAACCATCTCTGCACAATCTCAGTAGTAAACTCCAAACTGGTATCAACCAACCCCCCGAGAAATATCAATTACGGTTCGCTGTTATCGACATGCTCTGCTTGGAATACTAATGCGTCAAATCTTACAGACAAGACAGAAGTCCATGAATACAAATCATTATTTTCATTTGTCTAGATTTGTGGGGGATGCGTGTTATAGGGAGAGAGGCTAAGACCCAGAAATCAGTTTGACTTTAATAATAAATATGATGATCTATACCCTTTCAACTTCAAAATAATAATAATAAACTTCAAAATGGACTTATTTTCGAGTAAAAAAGTTAATCCACTGCAGAATGGAAAACAACTTCAAAATAATAAATAATCAACTTCAAAATGGAACGATCAGTTTTAAAATGGAACAATAAACTTCAAAATAGAACAATGAACTTCAAAATAGATTAATCAATTTGAAATTGGAAAACAAATTAAAATCAAAGTAACAAATAGTCAACTTTAAATTGGAAAACAACTTCAAAATAAGAAATAATCAACTGCAAAATGAGAATTAATATAATACAAATAATTTAATATTAACTTTTAATTTTACTTTAAAGGGATATAAAATAATATAAACGTTCCTAACGAAACTTTTAAAGAATATAATATCATCTAAGTTACTTACGGATGGGAAAATATCACTGTATTTCATATACCAAGTTAGTGCAAGTCCTGGGGAAATATTATTAATTGCCTAGACCATTACTTCGTATTTGCTAAAGCTAAATTATTTAGTAGTTAAAGGCCCCTGCCCAGCACTTCTTAAAATCTAAACAATTGTGTCTTTTTGTTTGTTTTTGTTTTACGGCATATCAACCTTTTATGTCATTTAATGCCGAGAACAATCATTTTTGGTATACATTATCTTTTGCTCATAGTTAGTTTTTTTAAGAACACAATATGCCCTATTTAACCCATATCAGTAGAGAATGCGGGTATTCAAACCTTTCTCAAGGGTATTAGTCCAAAATGGACGCAAAGAAAACGACTGGGATTCGAACTCGCGTACTACGATTCCGAAGCGTTAGAAAAGCGTTAGAAATGAATACAAATAGATAAAAAAATATATAAGTTGATTTAGGACACCCGAGGAAGGCCAAAGTGTGATTTGGCCGAAATGTTGTGATAAATAAAATAAGATTTTTTTTTTTATTGTTCTGGTTTGTTATTTCTTATACGCTCTGTTCGACCATACCATTTTTTTCCAACACTGTAGATCTCTTTCTGAAATAGATTTATCACAACAAGTGGCGGCAATACAAAGCCGATCGGTCACTTACATTCCGTACGTGAGAAGCGAAATTGTTTTCAACAGAACATCTGTTTTAACTCTTGTTTCTCTTTACTGTCATCGTTTCTGAAAATAAATGGTAATTGCTTAATGATCTCATAACTGAAACAAATCTGGGAGCACTTTGCTGGAAGAGACGCCATTTTCAACCAAACTACCAGATTATTACGAATAAATGGTTTGCAAAAACGTGTTAGTAAATTTTACTACAAATTTCAATATATATATATACATATAAAATGTTATATGTTATAAAAAACAGCAAACACGTTATTTTATTAACCCATAAGCTAAGCCTTTCACCGTCTAAAAATAGTTCCTCAGTAGACAACATTTTTAATAATGAATAGAAAAAATTCATTCTATATATCAAATTGTAATATATATATGTATATAGTAATTTGGTAGAGACCACAATGGTACAAGATTTCAAATTTGACTCTTTAGCAACTAACTTCTCTAGCTCAAAACCGGTTAAAATAGTTTTCTCGGGTCTGAATACCTTTTATATCAAATGTCCAGTATATAGACCGAAAATTGGCAGAGTAGTTTGGTAGAGACGCACACACACATACGCATTTTTACTTTTATAGATACTAGAAGTATAACCTGTCTTGGCTCAGGCTCTTAAAAATAATTTAAATAAATTATTTCACCATTATTTTTAATGAAACTCTATTCGTAAAAATAGTTGTAATTCTTAAAAAACTGTAGACATATTTTTAATTTTAAAACAATTTAACTTCAAATGTCAGCTAAAGACTCCTGTGAAATACTGGTTGTAGTCGTCTGTTGACAACTACGATATCGTAATTTATTAAAATTGAAAAAAAAAACATATTTGAATCGATGTTTTACCGACTAAGAACCAAAGATTTTGCCCAAGGTCTGAATATTGTTTATATCAAATTTCAAGACTTTAGACAAAGAATTGGTGAAGGAATTTGGTAGGAAAAAAATCGCCTGCGCACACGCATTTTTCACTTTTATAGATATATAGAAGATAGAGATTTTAAGATATATTTTTAAAATCAATATATTTTTCAGACTTTCGTAATAAATCTGCGAAATAATAAATATTGACACATTAAGTCGAGTCGATTCCCACGACAGATATTTTCCTCGTTTCTTTATTTGCTCAAATATATTTAAACGATTTCTACGCGAAGTTATATCGACCGGAATCATTCCACCATGATATAAACTTCATTATAGGAGCAACAACACCGCCCATACCCCTATCCCCGCCCCATCACCCCCCCCAAAAAAAAAATGGACTATATAAACTAAGAAAGAGTGATAGATAAAACCAAATAGGTAAAAATCAGACGGAAAAGAAGAATAAATGAATAAAAAAAATAATAAAAAGAAAAAAATAATACAGGTATGTATGACCTAAATATAAATCCAAGAACATAAAAAATGAATGAAATACACCACACAAAAATATCTGAATAAGAATTTTCGTTTGTGTGTGTTTTAAGGTATATTAACCATTTTAGTTCGTTTAATGCCGAAAACAAACCATTATCGGTAAACGTTATTTTTTTTTCACGCTAAGTTTGTTTAATAACACAATATACACCAGGCATGTCAAACTCAGAGTTTCGCGAGGTCCGTAGGAGTTAGTTTGTGTTGTCATGAGGGTCGGACTTC
>JAYKTE010387589.1:0-10714 GCA_036873565.1 Xipholeptos notoides
CCTGTAGATTTCTGTAATAGGGGTGAAAAACAATACATGAAACAATGATTGACCCAACGGGTCACGGGCTGTCTAGTAAATAATAAAACTGAAAGTAGAAATCAAATCTTCTTAAAACTTTGAATTATTTCCCTTGAAAAGAACTCTTCAGTCAGTAAAATAAAATCGCCATTTTCTTTGTTTCATCTCAATCCAGTCATCTTGAATCTTCGAACAACAATTTTATCCCATCTTAATCAGTTTGAACAACAATTTTGTTTTGTGTAAGTATTTTCTTTTTATTTACTTTAAATCCTAAGAATTAATAATAAAAGAAATCTCTTCTTAACATAGTTTACATTCCATTTTATCTTCTTGTCAATCAGTAACATTAAGCTAGGGCCACAATTCTTTTATCTTCTTTAAAAGGAACACATTTCCATCATCACCGTGTCACACACGATAAGGTAATTATCGACAAAATCATGGGGTGCCCGCCCGGGTGGTGTTTGATGTTATAATTTTTCTTACGGGGTCTTTCTTTCTTTAAAAAGCTAACAACAATCAGGTAATTATCCAATCAATATGATGACATTTTCACCGATTATTAAGTTAAGAATGAAATGTATAAGTTTGTAATTTTGTTCATAATTGATATACATTTGTTGCCTCTGTTTATATGTATGACAAGTAACAAACAACAATTAGGATTGACTTGAATTAAATAACAGTTTCACCACCAGTGATCAGGCTAAAACGGTCAAATACGTATGTTGAGGCTGGGGGAGGGGAATACCCAGAGGATTGTGTTAAGTGATAAAGGGAAAAATTAAGCTAAACAGGACTTCTTTATCTTCTCATTGTTTTCGGTATTGCTGTTGAATGAATGACCACCATGGGCAAAATAAACAATCGTTTTAAATGGCATTATTTATATATATTTTTATATTTACACAAGACCCGGTACTGAATTTTCAAAAATTTTTTGCAAGAGTTACATGTGTTTTTATTTTTAAAAGTTACCTGCTTTAAAATATTTTTTTTTCGAAAATTTTTAAAATAAGACTATTCAAAACTATAGACAATTTCTATTTAGATACTTTTTTTTCAGAGCTAAATTATCAACACAGAGACCTCAAAACTCTTTTTAAATAAACGAAAAATAATTTTTTTTTTTTTTAAATAAAGGTTTTGAATTTTTTAGTTTACGAATAATTTGCACATGGTTAAAGTAAAGAAGTTTTAAAAAAATAATTTTTTTTAGTTATTTGAACTAAAAAAAATACAAGTATTGTTAACTTGTATTTTTTTTTTGTAGTGAGTTTCCTGTCTAAAATTTATAATAAAAATGTCTTAGAACTTTTTATATTGTTTATTAAATTTGATATGATATGTACAAGAAGTTTATTCATTACTTCAAAGAATCGTAATGAGTTGCTCCGTCACGTAGATAGGTGCATTGAGGTGCAATCAATATACGCCACCGCTTGCGAGTGATTTTTACAACTTGCAACTAAAAAACAAAACAAAAAATGTTTTTTTCACCGACAATCTTCCATTATGAAGGAAAAAGCTGATTTGTGAATGAAAAATGTCTTGTTAACTTTTATGATTTTAAAAATAAAAAGAGCAATAAAAGTTAAATTATTTTGACAATAAAAAGTTTAATAGAACAATACATGTTTTTTTTAAGAAGGCTGTTTAAAGGAATATCTTTAAACTAAAGTGAAATTGATCACGTGGTCTGATTTCTCAGACTGTTGGCTTTTTTTTAAGTATTCAAAAACATATATTGGCAGTTAAAACTACAGTTTAAACGTTTTTGTTTTTTAAAATGAAGGTTTTAATTTCTAACTTCACACACAAGTAATTTTACCCATGATTTGGAAAATATTTTTAACTGACCACTGACTGGCCAAGTACCAAAAACCAACTGCTGCTGGCTGAGCTGGACTGACTGACTTCAACTGAGTGCTGGAACCCAACTAACCACTCACTGCTACTAAAAATCCTTGTTTTTATATATGTATTAAAAAAACAAAGAGTTCCTTCTATCAGCCTTTCTTCCTTCTTTACTTTCCTTCTCTTTGTGTTCCTTTTCTCCTCCTTAATCCCCTATCTTCCTTGTCTTTTCCTCCCTCTCTCTTCTTCCTCTCTTCTATGGGTATATCCTACCTCTTCTTCCATTCGTTTCTCTCTTCTCATTTCCTTACTCAGTCCCTTGTTCCCTTGCCTCTCTCTCTCTCTTTCTTTCCCCTCTCCTTCTCTTTCCCTTCCAGTCAATCAGTGTGGTGTGGTGGTTTTGGCTCAAGAAAGAAAGTTCTTTTTATAGCTTTCTAATGTCTTTTTTAAAACACCTGATAATTTTTTAAAAGTTTATTTTCCACAAATTTTCATACATGTATTACAAGATTAGGATAAAAAAAAAAATTTTTATTAACTTCCAACAAATTTTGGAAAAAAAAACCCTAAAAATGAGGAATCACACTTGGTATCAAAATCATAAATCAACATTTTCTTGGAATCGGAAAAAATATAGGAATCATCCCAACACTACTAAAAATGACATTAAACCTGAGAAATATACCAAAAATTTATGGTTGATTTGAAAATATCCGAAAAAAGCTTTTTTACTTTAATTTTAAGAGGCATATATTTGGAAAAATTTAAAGCTTGGCATAAATTAACATGAAGGGAAAAATTATAGATCTAAAAATGATATATTATAGGTATTGACCATAAATGTTGTTTGTAATTATAATTTAATCATTTATTTTTAAAAAGTGGTATTTGCCTGTTTGGCTACAATAAAATTTAAACAGTTCTCATTGTCCAAAAACAAAAAGAATCCAATTTCTGAAAATCAAATTTCAGAGAATTATTTGATATTGGGAACTGAGGTGGCCCAGAAATTTTAACCTCCCTGCCTAGTATTCAAGCGTTTAGGAAAAAAATGAATATGACTCGTTTATAATGTGTCTAGATTAAAGAATAGAGAGTAAATTTTAATTTTTATAAAAAACCAGAGGAATTCATTATAAATATCTGAAAACTGACATCTAATACATCAGTTATTGAAAAAGGCAAAAAAATTTCAAATCACTCGCAATTTTTAAAAATTTTCTTTGATTTCCAAATCTAAAATTCTATTAAAAAAGTGGCTCAGACCTAAGACATGAAAAACATTTTAATCATTTAATTAGTATTTAAATTTTCCAGTATTATTTATTAATGATTGAAATAACAATTAAAGTTGTTCATGTCATAGGTCTGAATTGTTTTTTTTTCTAAATAGAATATTTGAGAAATTTGTATAAAAAATTGAATTTAACCAGAGATATGAGAAATTTCATGACAATCAGCTACTGTTTAACATAGGGTAATGACCGTAATCTATTCCACATACGCCAACAATGATGTTCAAATAAAATGGAACAGACGCTAATTGCTGGTTTTAAATTTGGATAAATGAGTTTTAAAGATTACTGTATTAAAAATGTCTTCTTATTTAGTATTAAATAAACATTAAATTATAGTAGTTCTTAAATCATAAAAAAATCTCATTGAATAATTATAATACAAATATTTGAAAATATTTAGAATTATCATTATTGTGGGGACGATTCCTAAATTTTGTCCGATTCCGATACCAATTCCGATTTCAGGAAAATGTTGATTAACAATTCCAATTAACGATTAACTTAAAAATTCAAGAGAATCGTAATGAAAGAATCGTAAATCTAAGGTATTTATTTAACGATGCGATTCCGATTCCCCCAAAAGCACACGATTCCGATTCCAATTCCAAGGAATCGTCCCATCACTAATTATTATATACAGTTAAAGAAAGTTTGTTTGTTTTAATTTTAGAAATATCATTAATTAAAAAAAAATTAAATACTTTTTTAAAGAATATTTTTGAATAATACAAGAAAAAATGCCGCTTATGGGCATTTAAAAATAAACATTAATTTATATGCTTTTTTCAACAACAAACTCCCCCACCGTTCACAAAAGTTGGAGTCTATGCACGATAAAAAATCAAACTGTAAAAACTTTATCATATTTCTTTAAATCTTGTGCAGGTTGATATGCCGTAAAACGAAATAAACAAATTAAATCTTGCGCAATTTGTAATTGCAACGGTAAAGTTTTCAATTTCTTAGATAATTTTAATTTATGGGACAGGTTTAAAAAACTCTGCCTAAAAAAAATTTTTCCCTAGAAAAATCAACAAAAATATTTGAAGAAAAGTACTAGAAAAAATTATTTCAATTTGATAAAAAAAGCTGATTTTTTTAGAAATTTAAAAGAAATTTATTTAAATGCCCAATTTATTTAGTAATAAAAACAATGTGTGGCTTCCAGTTTCTAATTTTGACAAATTATCTCTTTGAAATTTTTGAAAATAAATAATTTCTATTTTTTTTTTCTCATTCCCCTTTCTTATGCACTAAAAATGTTTATATTTTTTAATTGTTTTGATTTATAACAATGTTAAATCATTGGAGGCCGAAAAATAGAAATTACCTTGAGCTATTTCAACTCCCAATGAATTGTTTTGATCTGAATAGTTTTTTTTGTTAAAACAAAAAAAACAAAAACAACTGAAAATGTCAAACAAAATATTGAATCCAGTCATTTTTTTAACTATATTGACAAACATGAATTTTTAAAAGCTAACAAATATCTACCATGTCTTTCAAGTTAAAAAAACTTGCCTCAATGCCTGATATGATTGGTTATATTTGTCTCAATTTAATTCTACCGTGAATAACTTCCCTTAAAATTTCTATATATTCTTAAAGTTCTTTCATAGAAGCCAAATAATTTGAAACTTTTTTAATTTTCAAGATTTTAAATTAGAAAAATAAGTTGAAGGTATGTCAACATTTTCATCAAAAAAGTAAACAAGTTTTTTTATATTTATTTAAAGAGATTTAAAAAATAAACAGCAAAATATCACATCTTTTAAATATGTGAAATATTATTTAAAACTTCATCTAAATTAAACTGTTTATAGCGAAAAATTATAAAAGAATTAGTATACATTTGTCTGTTGCTATCACTAATTCTTTTTTTCAGTATATTCTTTGAATAGCATTTAGAAAAGAAATTTTCCTATATGTCATTGATTAATTAATTACATTCCTAAATCTCTTAAATATACATTAAAGAAATAATCAACTCTCCTTACAAACATTCTGTTATTGCTGCTATTATTTTTGTTTTATTGTTATTTTATTTGTTTTTATTTTTCTTAACCTTTTATAATTAAATATAATTTTTCTTTTTATTTCCAGATATTCTGTTTTTTTTAAAAATTGGTTGGACTTGAAAATATGTCAAAAATTCAACATTTTCTGATGAGAAATAATTCAAATCCCAAACTAATTGTTGAGTTTCATTTTTATAAAGAAAAAAATCTCTGCAAATTTATTCACCAAGAAAACAGAAAGAAAAAAGAATCTTCTTCCAGCAATATTTGTTGAACTTTAATGCATGTACATAACAGAAAATTAATTTATTAACACATATGTCTACCATATTCAAATTAGTAGCTCTTAATTTCTGAAGAGGACACTTTATTGAAAGTTATGAATACTCCTACAGAAGAGAAACCCTATTCATGTGAAATATGTGTCTCTTCATTTTCTCAGAAGAGTGAGTTACAAAAACATGTGCATATTCACACGGGAAAGAAACCCCATTCCTGTGAAATTTGTGGCTATTCATTTCGTGATAAAAGTGCATTAAAAAGTCATATACGTACACACACAGGAGAGAAACCCTATTCCTGTGAAATTTGTGGCTCTTCCTTTTCTCAGAAGAGTTATTTAAATGTTCATACACGTACCCACACAGGAGAGAAGCCGTATTCATGTGAAATCTGTGGCTCTTCATTTTCTCGTAAAAGTCTTTTAAAAAGACATAAACGTAGCCACACGGGGGAGAAACCATATTCCTGTGAAATTTGTGGCGCTTCGTTTTCTATAAAGAGTAATATAAAAATTCATTTACGGACCCATACAGGAGAGAAACCCCATTCCTGTGAAGTTTGTGGCTCTTCATTTAGTGATACGAATGCATTAAAAAGTCATATACGTACTCACACAGGAGAGAAACCCTATTCCTGTGAAGTTTGTGGCTTTTCTTTTTCTCAGAGGAGTAATTTAATATTTCATAGCCGTATCCACACAGGAGAGAAACCCTTTTCTTGTGACATTTGTGGCACTTCATTTTCTAGGAAGAATACTTTAGAAAACCATAAACGTACCCACACAAGAGAGGAATCCTTTTCATGTGAAATTTGTGGCTCTTCTTTTTCTATGAAGACTACTTTGCAAAGTCATTTACGTACCCACACAGGAGGGAAACCCTACTCCTGTGAAATTTGTGGCTCTTCTTTTTCTCAAAAGAGTAATCTAATATTTCATAGCCGTACACACACAGGAGAGAAACCCTACTCCTGTGACATTTGTGGCTCTTCTTTTTCTATGAACAGTAATTTACAAAGACACAGAAGTACCCACACAGGAGAGAAACCCTACTCCTGTGAAATTTGTGGCTATTCTTTCTCTAAGAAGCGTCAATTAGTAAATCATAGTCTTAATCATACATGAAAGAGACACAATTCCTGTGAAATATGTGGCTAATCATTTTCTAGAAAGCCTCATAAAATGACATGGATGTCCCCATATAGAATAAAATTTATTCCTGTGAATTTTGTGGTTCTTTTTCTATGAAGCATCCTATAAAAAGGTATATAATGAAAGTTGTCTGAATAATGATATTCTGCCTAGATATATGAAATTTAAAAAGGTATATAAAGACTCCCTTCTGATACTTCTGGAGCTGGCGAGATAGTATGTTTGCCCGGTTATCTTTATTATTAATGTGTTTATTGTGTAATCATATTGCTGTAGATGTAAAATCCACCACAAAATTTGCATGGATAGGTTAAGTTTCGGATTGAAAATATTTTTTAATACTTGATCGTCAGTCATTAGAAGAAAGTTTTTTCAATAAAAGTGGAATTTCTCGCAAGCCAATATAATTTTTGTATTTGATAGCTTCTATTTTTGAGTCTGTTTGTCTGGTTCTTGTATTGGACACAAAACAACTGTTTTAAATTAAAGAACTCGGAAAAAAATGATTTAAATCCATGGAACAACATGAATAAAAATTCTATCCGTGAGATCGATGATCGAAAAGGCTCAAGTAAAGTTTAGATAAAAATTTTATTATTTTTCATTAAGTGTTTAAGAAAGATAAATGTTCATATTAAAAAAAAAAAAGGAACTTTTCAAAACTGAGGGGAAATGAATGATTCATTTTTCAACTTACAAAGGAAGGACAAAGGAAATTAAAAAAATATTTGAAGAAAACAACAATCAATTTGAAAAGGAATTGTGAATGAAATCAAAATAAAGAATTGCACACAAATGCATAAAAGAAAACAAGGAAAAAGTGAACCAAAGAGCCAAATGAAAGTGGAAAAATTGTTTATACAGATACACAGATATAACACTCGTATTGAACACAAAAATGAAAATATTAAACACACATTTTTGTTTTGAGAACAATAAGTTTGACTGTTTTAAAGAAAAATATTTCAAAAACTTACAACCAACACCAACAACAACAATCCTAACAAGTTAAAAATAAAAAAAATGTCCATCTTATTCAAACTTTGTCAAAAAAAGAAAAAATTTATGAACATATTAAAAAAAAGAAAAATGTAAAACAACAGAACAGTAACAATTAATTAAATTTAAAATAAAAAGATAGAAAGAAGGACATACTAACAACATAATGAAATTTTTTGTGCAATTTCCTACTTGGTTTTATGAAGAATGAACTAGAAACATTAATGCTGTGGTGGAATTACCCACAAATGAACTGAACTATTCTCCATAAATACCAGAAGACTGCAGCAATGCAGAGTAGTCTAGATCTGGAAACTAACTTCTCTCTCTCCTGCATTGTTAGCCAACTAAGTTACTCTTCTATGTTCTTGTAACTATACCCTTGTTCTTGTAAATATATTCTTTATCTCTATACTTGTGTTGTTTTCTTTGTAACGCTTACAAAGACCATAACAATTAATCTTATTTATTTTGTAAATGTTGCATGTTGATTGTTTAATTTAAATGATTGTTAGAAAAAATGTATTTGCAAGAGGATTTACACTAGTGATGGGACAATTCCTAGAATCGTTAATCGTAAGAATTGTGTATTTTTCTGGGTATCGGGATCGGAATTGCACTGTTAAAGAAATACCTTGATTTTTTTTAGTTATTTGAACTGTAATAACAATACTTTTTTTTTCTTTTTGAAGTGAGATTAATACTGTTAGAAATTAGAACTTTTTATATATTTAATATGATGTATAAGAAGTTTATTCATTATTACAAATTGTAATGGGTTTGCTGCGTCACATAGATAGGCGCATTTGCGAGTGGGTTTTGCAACTGGCGACTAAAAAACAAAACAAAAAAATGCTTTTTCTTTTTTTAACGGACATTCTTACATTATGGAGGAAAAAGCTCATTTGTAAATGAAAAAACAAGCAAAGTCAAATTATTTAGACAATAAAAGGTTTAGAACAATAAAAATTTTTTTTAACAAGGCTGTTTAAAGGAATATCTTTAAACTAAAGTGAAATTGATCACATGATCTGATTTCGCAGTCTCAGCTTCTTTTGAAGTATTCAAAAACAGGGTTGCTTCAAAAAGTAATGCCTCCTATTTTTTTAGTCTTTCTACAAGGGTTGCTTCAAAAAGTAATGCCTCCTATTTTTTTATTCTGCTTGAATGGATCAGAGAGGATTGTATTTGCATTGTTATGATGACTGAACTTATGCATTCATGACCTGAAAGTTTCATCTCTCTGTTGCAGATATTGACAGTGTGAGACTCTAAGAAAGTAACCCCTGTCATGGACATGCATCAGAAGCAGAGATGTGCCATTGAATTCCTTCACGCAGAAAAAATTGAAACAATCAACATTCTCTGGTGTCTGTTAAACATTTGTGAAGCCGATGCAATTGATGTCAGCACAAATAGGAAATGGGTTCATCAATTTCAGAATGGTGACAGAGACATGAGTGACAAAACTGCTCCAGATGCCCATTCACAAGCAGCACCCCAGAAAATTGACTGAACCATTCATCGCTAGCAAAAGTGCATTGAGAATGCTAGAGACTATGTAGAAAAACAAATTTTGAAGCACAAAAGTTTGCATTAATGGTACCTCTTCCTTCATAGCTCTTCAACTTTTAAAAAATGACATTAGAAATAGATGTCATTACTTTTGGAATGAACCTTGTACTCACTCATTAAATGATAATAAATACAGTAATTATATAATTATTGGCTTAGACAAAATGAATTGCTCAAATATACAACTACTTCGTTTCAAAATCTACCCAATCATTAAATGATATTAAATGAATGAATATTTTTAATGGTTTTCTTTCTTTGTCTGTGCACTAAGTGAATTTCACCCCTAACTAAATCTATTTTCCCATTGTGTAATATTTTTCTGTAGATCATTCATCTATGAATATTATAGTAATTTTTCATCTAGCAAATCTTTTGGATGAAAGTACCACCATTGTAATATTTGTGGATGAAGGCATCACCATTGTGATACTTGTGGGTGAAGGTATCACCATTGTGATACTCGTGGGTGAAGGTATCACCATTGTGATATTTGTGGATGAAGGAGTCACCATTTGAAAGATACGTAAATATTTAAGATATAAAAATTAGTAAACCCATTACCAATGTTGTTTTAGCATTATTAATCAGTATTAGTTTTAGAGAGTGCTAGATAAATGTAGGAAATTAAAAATCATAAATGAATAATTCGATTTTCATAAATCTTTGCTATGGTTTTTGAATGACCTAAAAGAGTATCCTGCAACTGCCACTACTACCACCATAAACTGGTTGCAGACAATTATTCACTAAAAGCTCATGCATGACCAATTGTTGGCAGTCAGACTTCAGAATCATAGTGCACGAGTTCAAATCCCAGTCATTCCGTTTGCATTCATAATTGAACTAATACTGTTGGAAAAGGTATGAATCTCCACATTCCCTTCCATCTATGGGTTAAATAGTGCACATTTGAATCCCTAGCAACTATTTTCCAGCTCAAAACCAGTTAGAAAGTATTCCCCAGGTATAAATAACCTGCATATCAAATTTCAAGTTAGTAGACCAAAAATTGGCAGACTAGTTTGTTAGGGACTGCAACCAATCTTTCTACTTTGACTCGTTTTGACTACTTTTGGTCTGAATACCCTATATACGAAATTTCAAGTTAGTAGACCAATAATTCCAGAGTAGTTTGGTAGAGACTCAGTGTCTACACACGGACACACATCTTCACTTTTATTGATGGCGACTGACACTTCTTTACAGAAGAAGGCCAACCCTCATGACATGTCCACCTGCGAATGAGCCCGTGTATGGTTCCACATACCCCCACCTGTTTAGCAGAGTTTGCCATATACTACTCTACAGGACAGACCTCCAGGTGCCTGGCCACGCCGATGATCCCCTCCCTCCCTTCCTCATTCACCAGATTGTTGCTCTGCGTGATTAAATGATATATATTTATATATTTAGGCAGAATATCATTATTCCAACAAGTTTCATTAAAAAGAATTTTAATTTTCCTTTTTAATATTTTTAATTCAATTTAGTATATTTAGGCAGAATAT
>JAYKTE010387700.1:0-10714 GCA_036873565.1 Xipholeptos notoides
GCCTAACCTAATGCAATGGAACTATTATTTTAATAGAATAGATATTTTGTACTATGTTTAGGTGCTAATTAGTAAGTCTTCTGTGTGACATAGTTAAGGGGGGGGAGTTCTGTTTATGAGCAGTATAAAGTGCATTATACAGACAATTAAATGAGAAGCCTGCAACATTTTGAGGCACATAATGGGGGTTAATCAATCATTTACTTGAGTAAAGAAGGTGTTTCTATGGCAAAAATACATTGAAAATGATATGTGTATGTCAGAAACCTCTTATTAGGTTTTTAGATAAAACTATTTGGGCAAACTTTTTATTCATAAGAATATTTTGTTATAAGATATGAAACACATTCAGTTATAATATATACATTCCATTATGTTATTAACAAAAAGGTGATATGGAATGTGGCTATAGACTGCAAGTTATTTCCTCATTTTAATTTAATATAGGGACAGGTCAGTTGTAAATAGGTTCTAACCATTTTGTCTTGACAGGGGTCACATTAATTTTACACGGCACTGGTTTACATCAAGTCTTAATCAAACTATATTAAATAATGTAAGAATTGTTATATGAGTAAAATACAAGCTGTAGTTTTTTTTGTTTTTTTAAAGAAATTGAATTCAGGATGAATTTCAAATTTTCATAATTTAAATTCTTTTCTTTTTCCAGTTTTTAAACCAATGCCATTTTATGACTAATTTAGGAAATCTGAATAAAGACGAAAAAATATGGTTTGACTGAATTGACCAAAGAAAGAGAGAATAACCGTCACCTTGAGGAGAAGGACCAATGTACCAAAGTTCTGTTCAGTCAACCTAGAAATGTAGTATTATAGAAAGAACACACACACATAAACACAAAGAATTTTATAAAAGTAGGATAGATAGATCAGTTTACTTGAATACGTCACCTTCTCATTTTGGGTGGCAGCTTCTTAATCCTGTCAACAGAATTTGATTGTTTAGAAAGAGGTTGAATGGATGTAGGCATTTCAAAATTTGATTTCATGCCTTAAAATATCTTAATTGAATTTCGGTGTTGAGCCAGAACTTCTTATTAGAATTCAAACTATTTGGACTTTTATTTGCTTACTTTTGGCTGAAAAGTTCTTGGGTTTTCTTGAGGTATTATTTGAACTTAGATATCTTTATGTTAAACTCTGGAGTCTTATTGGGATGGTGAACCAAACTCTTTATTCAATAATGTATTAGTGGTTCTAAGTATTGGTTTATAGAAGTAATAAATGACATTCATCTGGAGATTGCAGGTTCAATCCAGATGAAAATAGCTATGAATACTCAACATAAACTGACATAGAACCAGTTAATACTAGTAAAGTGTAGACAGTCTACTGACATAGATTGAATAAACAGTCTGGTGTGTACTTCTGAGAAGGTTCTATCTACTTCTAAGAAGTTTCTGGAGTTCAGATAATATCTGAAGAAAGCCAAAGAGTACACTGCTTGATCACTGAACTTTCTCCTCGTGAAACTCATTTCGAATCTTGGAAAAAGATTATTTTATGATATAAAACAATTTCAAAATTATCTGTTTTTACAAGCAGAATTTACTGGGAAAAATTTTGTTGCTAATTATAATTTGCAGAAAGATGTTTTTTGTTTTAATTATTGAATTGATATTAAATTTTAAAATCATTAGTGACTGGAACTTTAAACCAAATGATTGGGATTCAAACAACTTTTATAGAAAACTAAAAACTAACTTACCATGGTTCCAGACGACTTCTTGCTTCACTAAATTTATTGTTTAGAAATAATTTTAGAACCAAATTTGCTTCTTCTATGCTTACATCAAGGTCTATGTTTTTGTCTGACCTGGAAAATGAACAAAAAACACAAATACATTATAAAAAGTAAGGAAAAATAATGAAAAAACAGATACAGAGTGGGGCAGAAATAACAAGTGAAATTTCTATTACTCTGCCCTATAAAATTAGAAATACAAAAAATAGGTACTGTTTTGGGTTTTTTTTTCAATGATATAGCATTTTTATAATTAAATGATGAATTTTTGTTCGTTTCAGATAAAAGTTCAAAATTTTGACAATTAAACATAAGGTTTTTGCATATAAGAGCTATGTGAAAAGTAACAAGTCAGTCATATTGGTTCTGAGAGCATTTGACAACATAAAACTAACTTTATAAGATGGCAAGCCTTTTTGAATAAATTGACAAAAAAATTATCTTATTTTCAATAATTTTCATGATTTTTATGTTGTCTTAAACACCTGTTATTTCTGATATACCCTGCATTTCCATCAAATGTTGAAAATTTGAAAAAAATTAAATAAAAACTCATAAAAACTATAACAATATTCAATAATTGCATAAGACTAAATTTAAATTATTCATCAATTATACATGAATATTTATTATCAGAGAAAAAATAGATGACAATTTGTTATGTAGATTATAAATGGGATCCAATAAAAAAAATGAAAGATAAAAATATAATAATCATTTCTTTCCATTTAATGGTTGAGAATGTTTTCTCATTTACGTTCAAGATGAATAAAATTGGGAAAGATTATAAAAAAAAATCATGAAAATACAATGGATGACAAAAGTGACTAGTAGTCTGATCTTCTATGCAATTGTTTTACCAGAAAAACATATAATTTAAACTTATTGATAAATGGAACTTTGTCTATGTATGTGTGTATGTACGTTTGTTACCTATTGACTCCGAAAAGGCTGAACTGATTTTCTTGAAAATTTACACTGAGGAACTTCATGTTTTTAGGAGTGTTCTTAGTTAGGTTGTGTTTCAGAATACCCCCAATAATTATCGAAAATCAATATTCAAAAGAATCAGCTTCTTGAAGGAACAGCACTGTTACGATTAAGAGTAAAACCATAATTGTGATATTTTAATATTTTTCCATTCCATAGCTTACTTTAGATAAACCAATGTGGCCTGATTTGTTGAATATAACACACTGAAGTTTGGAAATGAATTTTAGAATTATTATTGGTCAACCACTAAATCTATTTAAAGAGCAATAAACTCCAAAATGTTTAGCCACTGAGAGCTTTAGATTAAAATGGCTCTGTTGACAATATTCTCAGCTTTAGGACTTTGATAAAGATTTTAGGATATGATTTTTATGAATTTGCAAATCTGAAATATCACAGATTAACATGGCTTGGATTTTCTTATCATTTTGATATTACACTATTAATGACTGTAGATCTTAATAACAAATAAGAAATATTTTGATTCTAAGGACAACTTGCAGTTCTTTTGAGAAGGTTGTATTGCTTTTTTGTTTTTCTTTCTTTATAGAAAAGAAAATTAGTAGTTCTATAAAAAAATAAAAAATAATTGAAATTATTAAAAAATAAAAAATAATGAAACATTTAAATTAATAACTCTGTAAAAAAATAGTTTTATAAATTTTGATTCATTCAAAGCTGTTGAAACCTTTTTACAACATCATGACGACTAAAGTTGTGTCAAACAATCATAATAAACAATTATAATACACACTACATTCTTTATACAAAATAGAAAAGAAAATCCTAAAAAAGAATATGAAAGTTCTCTTTAATGAAACTTGTATAAAGAATAAAATTCTGCCTGAATATACCAAATTCAAAATACATAATACAAACATGATATATAAGCTACAATCAACATAATTCCTTTTCACGATACAATATATAATGATATATACCATACAATACAATGCAATATATACCATACAATACAATACAAGATTCATCTAAAAAAATACAATCTTTCCTTACCATTTCTTTAATATACATGATTACTAATGACTAACATAGAATTCTAAAAACATCAACAACAGTACAAGCAAGGGTTTTGTAAACCTCTGAACATGTTCCAAAACATTTTTGTTCACTATAGCGAGAATATCTAGATTACAAAGAGTTGAAAAGTGTGAGTTAAAAAATGAATGATTTACGGTTAAACAATAATTTAAACTTTTAAACAGTTGATACTAAAATGTAATTTTGGAATTAGCCTTTAAAAGAATTTTTTATAAATCTTTTAATTTTTCATATAATTAAAAGAAATATTTTAATGCATTAGAAAACTAAACAGCATTAGGATCCAATAGAATGCAAAATTTGATAAATCAACTTGTCAAAAATAAATTATTATAATAACAATAATAATGTATTTCATTGTCTGAATTTATAAGGAGTCTTGAAAATTATCTTAAATGATTTGCACTTCTACTGTTATCTTCAGAGTTATTTTCCCAATGGATATTGTTTGTCTGAATATATGAAATGAATCTTGATTATTATCTTTGTTCAAGTTATTTGGACTTCTACTCTCATCTTCATTGTTATCTTCCCAATTTATTGATTGTCTGAATTTATTAGACAAATCTTCATTCAAATAATTTGAATTTCTACTCTCATCTTCCATTTAATCTTCACGGCACTTTGGCTGATGTGCCCTTTGGTCTTTTAAAGTATTTATTGCATATGAATACAAAAATACATGCCATATATTTCATTCATGATAATTTGTATATTACATTATTGACAGTTCTCTTTTGTTTTGTGTAGTTTCAAATATATTTTTGTTTATGCCATAAAATTTACAAATAAAATCAACATGCATTAATGGCTTATTTTACATCCTATTCAAAATAAAATCAAAAAGAAAATGAAAATAAAAGTTACAAGATTTCTTGTATTTTGAAAATATAAGAAATTTGATCTAAGATGAATTCTGATCTATTTAGGCTCATTTGATCAGATTTCATTTTAGGAAGGGATTTTCAATGTTGGTTGATGGTATTTCAGAAAGTGTGGAAAGATCTGTAAAAATAAATGAGTGAAAAGAAAATGGTTGGAGAACATTAAAGGCAGTGCTGTGCTTAGCAACATTGCAGCCCTACCGCAGAACGTGTCTCTACCCACAAAATGCAACTTGCGTTGCC
This sequence comes from Xipholeptos notoides, assembly GCA_036873565.1. Classification (NCBI taxonomy): domain Eukaryota; kingdom Metazoa; phylum Mollusca; class Cephalopoda; family Idiosepiidae; genus Xipholeptos; species Xipholeptos notoides. The sequence goes on from JAYKTE010387700.1 coordinate 4,944, forward strand.
CTAACATACTGAAGGCCTCTACCAGATTATATATAATTACTTGGTGGAGCACCAACCCAAGTTAGGCACAAGGCCATTTTTATGTGCTCATTCCTGGGCTTTTGTAATCAGTATTGCCCTTCATCTAGATGAATTACTCTTCCGAGTTAACGAGCCTCATCTGCCCGAGACAGCTGAAAGTTAATGTAGAATATATATATACTAGCAACAATACTCACACTTTGCACGAACAAGAAAAAAGGAACTCTTAATAATCTGTTACATCGTTTTTCTCAGCGTTATTTTGGAAGGTCAAAGTTAAGAGATACAGTACAATAAAATCTGCCAAATTTCATCAAGATTGGTTGAAGGAATGGGTGGGAGAGAATGAGTGTGATCTGATTTAAATTCATAAAGAATTTGGTGCCCCCAGGATGGTGGTGACCCGAAATTGGTGTGCACCATCCCTAGGTGGGGGAGTTTATGAAGAGCCTCACCAAATATGACCTCAACTTTTGACCTTGAAAAATGGTGTGCACCATACCCAGTCAGACACCATCAGGCTCAAGGAGAGTATACATACAAAGACTATGGGCACCATCCCTTAGTGGTGGACCATCATCATGCAAGGTTTGGTTGTGTTCGGTCCATTGGCTTTAGAAAGGGTATATATATAAGCTTGATCTTGCCCTTGAAAAATTGTGTGCACCATCACTAAGTGGGGTGCCATCATAATGCCAGATTTGGTCAGGGTCAGTCCAGTGGTTTAGGCTGTAAGAGAGTATACATAAATAGGCTTTGACCTTGATAGACGATGACCTTGATGACCTTTAACCTTGAAAAATGGTGTGCAACATCCGTCAGTTGGAGACCATCATCATGCCAAGTTTGGTCATAATTAGTCAACTTGTTTGGGCTGTAGGAGAGTTGTACACACACAAACACTACTACTACTTTATATATATATATATATATATATAAAGAGAGAGAAAGAGATAAACAGATTGGTTGATAGAGATATATATTTCAATACACGAGTATGATAATAATTTTCCAGTTAATCCTAATTATTTTGTTAATTTTCTTTTCATTACAATAGATCTGTTAAGCCAAGAAGCCTTACGGCTCCTGGGGAACTTGTGCTTTTCCCTCCACAATTGTAGGGTCTACAAGGGCCTTAAGCCCAGCCCTGATTAAAGGGGATATAACTCTTTGGAAAACTATGATATTTTGATATCTGTAGCCTGGAAAAACAAGAAAAAAAGAAGAAGAAAAAACACTGATTGCTTAGAAAAAAAATGCCATTTTTTTATCATCACCGCACAGAATAGAAATGGAAGAAACAAACGATAAGCCCCAATTAAATAGTAACATTCAAAACTTGCTCCTCAGAATGTTTGTTTTATGGCTTTGAAGTGTTACATTAATTGTACTTGGAGAGGCCAGTCTAGTGTTAGATGAGGGCCAGCATGTATGAACACTTGCTTTGGTACATTATGTCAAAGCTGACAGTTTACTTTTGATCTTAAATGTAGATATGAAATAGCTGTAGCAAAGAGGGAGAGAGCATTTATGCAGGATGGGACATCATCATAAAAGAGAAGGAAAATGAAAAATATACAAGATTTATGGACTCTCTCTCCCCTCTTTGGTGCTGACCAAGTAAGATATTATGAAATGCAACTTTGCTCAACAGATCTTTGAAGAATATAAAGCATTTTTTTTAGAAAATCTTGAGTCATCTTTTTATAATGGTTGTTAATTAACTCTATAATAAATCGATAGGTTTTCAAAGTTTGTTGAATTCACCTCAATTGGGCTAATTAATCAACCTTTTTGTAACACCTGTATACAGCCTAGCCAGAGCATTCACGGGAAATAGGCGTTTTTTAAATTTTTTATTCTGTTTATAAAACAAAGTATTATAAATACAAAGTGGGATAGAAAAAAACAGGTGTTTTTGAAATTGCCCTGCCATATATTATCAAAAATACATGAAATAGGTATAGTTTTGTTTTTTATTATTTTTTTATTTTTACAATTTAATAATGAATTTCTGTTTGTTTCATACAAAATTCAAAATGTGAACAATTAAACATAAGTTTTTTTAATATGAGAACTACATGAAAAGTAAAGGGGCACTAAAAATGGACATCGCTTGAAATATATATTCCGCACTTGACTTTATAAAATAGCAAACCTTTTTGAATAAATTGACGATAAAATTATCTCATTTTCAATAGAATCTTATATTTTATGATTTTTTTTAAAAAAAACATCTGTTATTTCTGCTCCAACCTGTATAAATAAAAGGCATATTAACTGCAATTCATGGATTTTAATAAACATTTTTTGATAAACCAATTTTTAAAAGTATTTAGACTGTTGTTCTCATCTTTATTATCATTTCCTTAAAATAAAAGGTTAAGTTGGAAGTTCAGTGAAAGCTCCCATTTACAACGTGAAGGTTCCCAAGTCCAACTGAAAGGTCTATTGGTTAAAACTTTGTAAAGATATGGGGGTCTCTATGAAGGTTTACTGTTCTCATTCCATTAACCAGGAACAGTTAGAAGTGTTAAGTCTTTGAAATGTACTTTTAGTTATAAATGCCTTTGGCTTATAAGTTCCCCAAATTCACCTATGAATGTCCCCTGATTGAAACCTTGTGAAGATTGCAATAATAAAGATGATGACAACAGTCTGAAAACGCCATATAAAAATGATCGAGCTTCATCCGAAGGATTCCAGCAAAACAATTTTTCAAAACAATATGAGGGAATTCCTATTTTTGCCAAGGATATTAGTCCGAGAGCAAATAGAAAAACAAATCAATTGGAATTATTTTTCAAAATCCTTGAGATGAGGTATGATAAATTCTACAAGTATTATTTGCACTATTAGCCTCATCCTTATTATTTTCTGTCTCACTACATTTCAACCGAATCACCCTTCAGCATTCCTCAGGTGTACTAAATTGACTCATATTGTTTTTAGATCAATCTTTTTTTATTTATCTTTTTTTTAGTGTTTCTTCTTTTAATGTAAGATTTTTTTGTCAAGCATTTCTTTTTCAGTAAGCTCCTCATGTGCTCTAATGTGTGATTATGTTCTTCTCCACGTGAGGAGCTTACTGAAAAAGAAACACTTGACAACAAAAACAAATCTTCCATTAAAAGAAGAAAAATAAAACCAACACCACTTCCAGTCCCACTCCCAGTATATAAATGAACATAAACAATGCAGCAATCTTTTGTTCTGATGATGAGGCAAGAAACTAACAGTCACCAAAGGCTGTTGACTGTGTATACACTTATCCTACCACACATGCTCTATTTCTGATATTGAGTGATTTAACTACAAATATAGGCAACATTTTCTCTACAGATATATATTTTAATATCTAAATGACTTAATTGTGACTTATGTCTTTTCTTCTGACCTTATACATTAATTAATTAATCCCTAATGGTTGGTATATTTAAGTCAATCATAATTCAAAGGAGAGAAAAAAGGAACATCTAAGAAAATCAAAACTTATACAGCCTACTTAAAAGGATGAAAATCATTTCAAAAAAGAAAGAAAGAAAAACATGAAAACTGCTTCTGAGAAATATCTTGTGCTGAAAGGAATTTTCCCATCGAAGAGATTCATTCTTGTGAGAAACACTTTATGCTTTACAAGGTAGTCCTAACAATATACTATGATAGTCTGATGATAGTCGTGTTGCTTTGACAAACATTGACCTAGTCTTTCCAAAACTGATAAGCACAGATATTCCAGGTTACTAGGGATACAGTTTTATTTTTATTTATCTATTTTTCAAACAATGAAAGCAAATTACTCTTGTAGAGATTCGTACTCAACTCACCAACAACAAATTACAAGCCATGCTTTCATTGGATTAGATCATTTCTTGACTTTGGGTTTTAGAATTAATTTTAAATCAAATTAGTTAGCAAATCTGCCTAGTAATGTTTCAGTTACTTTAAAGCTTGTTAATTCGTAAGTTCAGTGATTCTCAACCAGGGTCCACATGAACACTAGAAGCCCAAATAATATTTCTTGCGGTCCATAGACAAAACCAAACAAATTGGCAGTCCACAACTTTTTTTAAAACTAGTGTACATAAATATACAAGTCAAATCTTATCACATTTTATTCAAACATCTATAGGCTAGGAACAAGACAATTACCATAGAAAATGTCATATTGTGTAATTTACACAGGTTCTGCTAGTTATATACTTTTTCTTTTATAATTATATAGTCAAATCCCGTTGGAGACACTGGTTCCTGTCAGATCACTGAAGTTAACCAGAGTAGAGCCTGGTCACTTAGATAGGTGACCAATTAGGAATAACTAGGTACATCTTGTGCCGGGATGTGGAAATACCCAGGTTAGTGTCTCGTGGTGTAGTTAAACCACTGGGAAGGAATCAAGAACCTGGCAGCCCGATACAACCTGCATCATGGACAATGCTTAATTCATACCTTTTGAGCCAATATGGAAGCGATAAGTGAGTGTGTGCAGCCATCTCGTAGTGACGACCACTCAAAACAACAGATACAGGGCAGGGAGTGGCACTGTCGCCTTCCCCTTCTCTTCATATCAACAAAGATAAGGGACAAGACCCATGTACCCAATACTCGGACATGAGTGGGAGCTGGCTATGGCAGCTTTTATAATTAAACCCTTAGAATTAAAAATCATAATATAGGAAAATAGAAAATTGTTCTAATGTCCACCAAGAAAAAAAAAGGGGGATCTATGGGTAAAAAAAATGGTTGAGAACCACTAGATGAGTTAGCTAAAGTTTCTACAAAAGGTTGATTTATTAGTTTGTTAGAATAATGAAATCATTTAGTAAAAGCAAAAGCAACCAAGAAGATAAATTTATCATTTACACAATGCAAAAAAGGTTTTTAAGTGTGTTAGCACTTATATTACAAGAGAATCAGGAAACAGATCAGAAAAATTATTATCATTCATTTGTAGTAGACACTTAATTAATATAGAACTTTCATTTTTTTATTTTTTATTTTTTTTATTTAAGTCTAAAAAGATCATCTTCCTTCGTTCTTACTTTCTAATAGAGACACAAATTTCTATAATAATAACTGTATCATTTTGTCTATAGTTTTAAGGAATTTCAAATGTTAACATAACTTAACTCCTGTCAATGACTCAATTTATCCTGCCAGATGTAAGAACGATTGTCTCCTCTTGAATAAAGAAGAAGCTGCTAGAGTAAAAAAGAAGAAAGGAGTTCATTGCTTTAGGACTTCTTTTTGAGACAAGTCACTTCCAATAAACCATTTACATTTATCCTATTCCTGCTTGGACTTTATTCATTTCATTTGATAGACTTCATTTGATATTAAATTAACGAGAGAGATTTAAAAAATTTTTAATCTTTACAGAAATTTGCATTTGAAAATAAATTAGACAGTGAAAGGTGCACAGAGACTTTCTGAACGTTGTAATAGTTGTCTTAAATCAAGCACTAGACGATAATATTAAAAAAAAAAAGAAGAAATTTGCGAGTGATTATTTGACATTTTTAATCAGTTGTATGTCTTAGTTGTGCCTCAGAGAGTGTCTATCCAACATTTAAGCCTGCTAAATATAAAGGTACTAGACTCCAGAACAAAAACTCTTGTTAGAAAACAAAAAAATATTGAAAATAAAATATTAAAAATAAAATATTAAAAATAAAAATATTAAAAATAAAAATATTAAGAATAATTTTTAGATAACTTAACATTTGCTAGTAGAACAATTTAATCATACC
>JAYKTE010387811.1:0-10714 GCA_036873565.1 Xipholeptos notoides
ATATTGAAAAAATGTAAAGAAACAAAGAAAAAATAAGTGGATAGAAGATATTTTTGTTCAGATGGCAAGAAAAAGTCGAAATTAAAATTATCTAAATGTAAAACTGCATCTTGTTTAATCAAGTATGTTTGAATAATATATATAAATATATATTTATATATAAATATATATTTATACATACATTCATATATATATAATCTTGAGTTCCAATTATCTGAAGTGACTTCTATGTACTTAGGTTACATAAATATTTTACGCTGTATAAATTTTCAAAAGGCAATTGAGTTATCAGACAGAGTTCTTCATTAAACTCTACGCAACACTTTTCGTCAATGCATATGGACTTTCAACAAAGCGTTTTCTCTTTTGAGAAAAAATAAAGACCCAATTTTTAAAAAAATGTTTTACTCGGCCTTGTCTAAATACCTCCCTGAAGCGCCCGTTTTTTTCCGGGTTATTCGTGATTATTACTGGGACTCCCATTCCTACTGGTATTACTATCATATTTCAATAGTGAGTTTTGTTTTCGGCGCACCGGAAAGGGCCAGGTATTTATATAACTTTTAATTTCTATATCTTAATTTTTTAATAAAACTGTAAATAAATATTCACTTGCTTCCTTTTTCTTCCGCTTCCCCCTTCTCTTTTCTCTGCCTCTCTCTTTCTCTGTGTCCTCTTTAATATAAACCAGGGATTTTTAACCAATGAAAGGCTATAATGTAATTACAACTATTACACTCTATTAATCTAATTACAACAATTAACTCTGGTAAAAAAATTACAGCTGTGTAGCCCAATTGTTGTTGAGCACAGTATAAAATAGATATATTTTATATTTTATAACAATAAGATAATACATAAAATGAATATAGGCATACAATTGTATATAAAACAAATATAGCTTTAAAATAGCATATACAAAATATAATCATAACATAACATAATATAAATATGTATTAACAGTTTAGTTTTAGTTGCCTTTTTAATGAAAAATTAGTTTCAACTCATGGCACCTTAAAATCTAAAGAGTCGTTGAAAAAATCTGGATAAATTAAATACTAAATTTCTGCAGTATTTTACTGACGAAATTTCGAAATTTCACTATTTTAGAAATAAAACAACTTCAAATTGATATTTTTGTATGAACTACCATGAATGGAAGTTAGTGATATAAATTCTAATTTGTTAAAAAATTCTACCGATACTAATTGTTTCGATAAAGATGTGTCTTTGAAAGTTCACCGACAATATATATTTAACGAGAATTATTTCCCAGAGGTTTTTTGTGCTCATTTTGATCTGTGATTTTGTAATCTCTAAATTTTTTAATAAGAAAAATGCGAAAAAAGCCAAATATTATTTTACTGGCGTAGGATTCTATTGACTCTTCAATAATCAACGTAGGCCCAGCACAGAGGACGCTACTGGTCAGCAACGATCCGATTTTTCACGTTTGACCACTTAGCAGCAATTTTTTCCGTTTAAAACCAAATTGAAATTGTTCCACAGGTTTGAATATCCTATGAATCAAATGTCAAGTTTCTAGAAAAAAAATTGACAAAATCGTCAAATCAAATTGTAGTTAATGAAATATATGTTACCACCGGGCTACGCAATTTTCAGTGTTCTGAATGCTTTGATGTTTGCTTTTGTGCTCATTTTGATCTGTGTTTTTTTGTAATTTCAAAGTTTGAGCTTTAGCAGCAATATTTCTGGCTCATAACTAATTAAAAATGTTCCCCAGGTTCGAATACACTCTATATCAAATTTCAAGTCTTAAGAACCCGACTTGGCACAAGATTTTAGTAGAGACTACAACGATCCAATGTTTCAACTATTAGCCCTTAGCATCTATACTTCTGACACAAAACCGATTAAAAAGTATTCTCCAGATTTGAATACACTATATATCAAATTTCGAGTCTGTAGGCCTAAAATTTGAGTAGATTGGTAGAGATTGTTCTACACACACACACATACACACACACACACACACACACACAATATTTACAGTTTATCACAGTAGGTGTTGTATCGTAAAATAAAGAGATGCCCAGAGACATAGCGATTGATTCAATTATTTATATAGTGGTACAGTCCAAAGATATTTACAGTCTGTCACCGGAAGTGTTGCCTCGTAATAGGAAAAAATACTTTGAAAAATAGAGATTAAATCAGTTATTAGCAGAGTAAAACAATACAAAGATATTTAAGTCTGTTGCAGGATTTATTGTATCATAAAAGGAAGAGATACGCAGAAAATTAGAGATTGAATCATTAATTAGCAGTGTTGGACAATCCAACAATATCTAAAATACTAAAAACAGTATGAAAAGGGACATATTAGCATTCGTTGCTTTTTTCATTTGGCGGATTTGGGATGCAGGCCAGATCATACAGGCCATGTAATCAACGGGAAAATCCCCTTACTTTTAATGGCCTGAAAAAGTGGTAAGCGTAACTTCGTTTAAATATTGTGTATAATATCATAAGGTATTTTTTCATGTCGTTTCCTAATCAACATTTCTTAAATTAGTTTATTCCAACCTTAGTCCACAAATTTTATGCTGAAGTTTTGGCTAGTATGGTGAGGACTCAAGAATATTGTGCGACAAATAAATTATGTCTTAAATAGAGAGTTATGTCTTAAATAGAGAATAGTTTTCTGGAGCATCACCAGGACACTTGCTGTCACTCTGACAACATCCAAGAACTGATTTTGACCAGAGTAAGGATTTTTAATAAGAATATTGGTTATAATGATAACACAATCCATAAACATATGGAAGGTCGAGTGAATGCAATGGAAATCATTGGATCAATAAACACCTGGCAGACCACTGCACTCATAAAAACAGCCAATATAGCCAGTATTGGACAATGAGAACTAAAACCAAAAAGAAAGGAACGGAGAAAGAAAAAGAAAGAAAAACAAAAACAAACAAACAAAAAACACACAGACCAAATGTTCGTAATGGTGGAGTTTGTAGTCGCTGACTGCAAGAAGTGCAAAGAGGTTGGAGCGCCAAAGGAGACTTATTGTCATTCAGGGAGCACTACTAGGCGTTGGTGGAATAATGACTCTGAATATGGATTCTTTAAGAACTGGATGCAGAATGGTGAAGACACAAGGAGACATGGCACCATAGAGTTTTTGACTGGAAGGGAGCAGAAATTGCTGGAGCTTCACGAAGAGATTTGGCCCGCTTACTCTAGTGAAAGCCATTGGTCACTAACAATGTGTCTAGGCTGAGTGTGCCAGGTGCGAGAACTCTCATAATATTATTATTATTATTATTATTAATAATAATATTATTAACAACATTAATGATGATAATGATGCAAATAATTATTGTGACTGTGGTATTGCTGTTGCTGCTGCTGTAGCTGCTGCTGCTGCTGATTATTATTATTATTATTATTATTATCATCATCATCATCATCATGCTTCATCTGACTGCAGATGTGCTTTGATTAATCATTTATTTTGGTTGAGTAACATTATATAAAAAAATCTGGAAGTTAGAAAAAAGAAATGAATACATAGAAAGGGAAAAAAACAGAAAGAGAGAGAAAAAGGTGGAGGGAGATAATGCCAACGGAAACAACTTTGAAAGTTTGGGTTCTTCTGAGAACTGAAAAAGAAAAGGATGAAGACAGGAAAACATTCGTTGCCATCATTCAAAGAAGATTTTCTATGGAATAAATCTGAAGAAACTGACGCCATGTTAAAAATAATCTAGAGTATACACCGAGTCTAGTTCTCATCGTGGCAGGTGGGAAATTGATACAGGCTCACCTCTTCCCCAATTGTACATACTCTATGACTTCAAGTACTCGTACATTCTGTGTTCAAATAGGTGTTCATTGACATATGTACAGCCCCAAGGGTTTTGTATTAAATTCATGTAGGTAAAATATTATAGTAGTTATTATCTAATATCAGTTATAATTATTTCAATTTCCGATTTCATTCCTGCTGTTTGAAAATGTTCAAGAATTAAATTCTAATCATGCAATTAAAATGGTGTTGAAATTATAATTTTAATTTATAATTATTCAATTGTTTTCTTTAATCTTAATCTTCGTAGATATCAAGCTTGAGTTCCATTAATCCCCAAACAATGATGATAACGTACAACAATAGATTCGACAACATTGCCAAAGATTTCGTTTTTTCGTGTTTCGCCAAAGTATTATTTTCATATACCCTTCGGTTTTCACCCTTCTGCATTTAGTTCTTACACCCACCATTAGCAGAGTCCTTACTCCGCCAACACCTAGTGGTGATTCCTGAAGTTTGAATGATAATAAGTCTCCTCAGACTCTCTAACATCATTGCACTTCTCGCAGTTAGCGACTACAGACTCCACCTCCATGAACATTTGGTTTCTGTTTGTGTTTTTATTTTGTTTTTCTTTCTCTCTCGGTTCATTCCTTTCTTCTTGGTTTTAGTTTCCATAGTCCAATAATTTTCTGACTATATCAACTGTCTTCTTCCTCCTTCTTCCTTACTCACTGCCTAAACTTGCTGTTAGAGAGTAAGAAGAGTTCACTATTATAAGGGTAAGTTAGACCCCGACAGTTTAAGTTCATTTTTAACAGGCTGGCTTAGTATTTTGCACGGTGTTATTTTTTATTTTTACCTATTCTCATATTGAGTATTCACTTTCAGCTGTTCCGGACAGAGAAGGCACGTTATCTCGAAGGAGTAACTTATCTAGTTGTAAGGATAAAACTGATTTTAAAAACACGGGTTGATGAGTGTCACCAGCTTAGGGAAATTAACTTATCTGGTTGAAGGAAAACACAGATTCCAAAAAGTCTGGGAAATTTAGGAACACGTCAAATTGTCCTTGTGCCTAACTCGGTGTGGTTCTCAGCAATTATTGCTAATCTTTCTTCGTTTTATGACCCCTCCTGGAATCTAATCAGATTTAATTAGCATAGACGGGGAATGCTAATATCATTAAATAAATGTTTTTGCTCAACCGAGTAAATCCAATCTGTTAACAACAGCTGGTTAAATGTAGAATTTTTTAAAATTTTACGATGTTAGAATATTAGTGTCTGGCAAAGACACTTAGCGTTTGCCGTGTGTCTTTTCACACTCGCATTGTTTCATGATCTTGAATGACACTAATTTCCATGTAAATCATGTAAATCATTTACCCAAACTGACCAAAAAGAAGCAAATTAAAATTAGACATTTCAACAATGGAAGGTTAAAAAAAATAAATCTTAGGGTTGTTCCAAAAGTAATGCATCCTATAATTTATTCCACCTGAATTTATCAGAGGGAATTGCAAATTGCATTTTTGGGAAGACCGAACTTATGCATTCATGAACTAAAAGTTTCATCACTCAGTTGCAGATATTTACTGTGTGAGAATCTAAGAAAGCAACCCTCTGTCATGCGCATGTGTCAAAATCAGAGAAGCATTATTGAGTACAGATAAAATCAAACCGATCAACAGATGCAGTTTATGAGAGCAAAGGTAGGAGAGATATTAGTCGATTTCAGGGTTACGACAGAAATTCTGGTGGCAAAGCGCGCTCCCGAGGCGAAAATAGACCGCCTAGTTCATCGCATGCAAAAAGTTAATTGGGATCATGGTGACTATGTAGAAGAATAAATCCTGAAGTACAAAAGTTTGCTCGATTTAATGGTACCACTCCCGTCTTCTTAGCTCTTTAACTTAGAATAATTCGATATATAGTTAAAAGCTTTCCTGAATAGAAATCTATGTTTAAACAGCCATAAAAATAAATTAAACTGTAGCTTCTCTTTTATTTATTTTTCATAATGTAGTTTTTGTTTTTGTTTGTGTTTTACGGCATATCAAACATTTTAGGTCATTTTGAAACCGATAACAATAATTTTTGATGAACGTAGATTTTTAAAAATTTAAATTACATAGCTGAAGGGAATTGGGATTGATACCCTTTTCCAAATATATTGTGAACAATAGTCAAATTTCTGGTTTGTTTAAGATATAAATTTGTTGTAGAGTTGCACAAACTCCTCGTTGCCAGATTCTTGTGGCTTATATGTGAGATATAGTTATCAAAACTAAACAGATACCACAAAGTTTTGTTAGACCATAGTTTAAGCAAGAACATATGTAGCAGTTGTAAAGGAAATAGAATCGTCAACAAAATACTTTCCTCATCTTTCTTTAGTCTATCACGAGATAGTGTTCATTTCTATAAGTTAATTGACCGTAACAAGTCTCTGACTAGACTTGTATTTATAAACTAGAAAAGTTCATTATAATGAGGCTAGAAAGTCTACTATAAAGATTCTCTTCTCCTCTATAAATGCAAGTTTAACTAATTCATTAATACAAAGATAGGTAAGTCCACCATAAATAGGTTTGTATTTATGGATGGGAAGAGTTTATTATCATATGAATAGGTAAGTTTGCAACAACTAGTCTTAACATAGACTTGTATATTATATGGCGAAAGAGTTCATTTTCCTAAGGGTAGGTAAATTTACCATAACAAGTTTTTACTTAAACTTGTATTTACAGAAGTAAATGGTTTCTAATCATAATCGTATGTAACTCCACCATAAAGTGTCTCTCTCTAGACTCATATCCATAGAAGGAAAGGGTTCATTATCATAAGGGTAGTTAAGGCCACCATTACAGAACTCATGTATTACGATTACAATGTTCAAGGATGTAAGCATTGCTGCAATTATTGCTTTTATATCAGTAGCGCATATAATTCTCAGGAGAGAAAAATAGCACAAAAAAAGGCATCTTTAGATTTATTTTCCTAATTAAAGTACATCCGTCACTGTAACTGAAAAGTAAAACAGACCATCTGTTCTTTAGAACAGGAAACACATATCTTCATTTTTATCACTGCGTGGGCACAGTCTGCTTTAAACTTGTAATGATATATTCAATAATTACATATATATTTCAAAAGATTGTCTGTAGATGAGCAATGGTTATTTCTTTCGTTCAAAACCGTAGTATCTGTGTTCAAATCCAAGTTTAAAATCGAAAATAACTTAGAAAACATTTAGCTAAGTTACTTTAAAAATAACATTGTGGAATGGGTCCTGGCTTTATTGTTCAACTAAAACAAACTTTTAAAAAGTGTCATTACTTTTAGAACGACTCTCGTAATTTTTTAATATTATATTTGATTGTTATCATGGTTGAATAATTTTGTTCTTAAAGACATCTTTCAGAATTTGGCGTAATTTAATCAAAAGGAAAATGAATAAAACATTTGTTCTTAACTTTCCTTTTATTATTAGTTTCTCTTTTACATAATTCATTTCGTTGACAAATAATAATAATAATAATATCACGAGGTTGGAGCTGTGGCAAGAGCTCGGTCTCTGGAATCTTATTACACAAGTTCAAATCCAAGTAAAAAACAACTACATTCACTTTCAGCTGTCTCAGGCAGATGAGGCTCGTTAACTCGGGAGAGTAATTCATCTAGGTGAAGGGCAACACTGATTAAAAATGCCCAGGGTTATAATGAGCACATAAAAATGGTCTTGTGCCTAACTTGGGTTGGTAGTAGACCAAGTAAATATAATATCACAAAAATTACTTATTTAAATAATTGTGTGAATATTTGGTACTTATAAAACAATTACCATATCTTGCCTATTGTATTACTACGAGGGACATTCCAAAACATGCCATACTGAAATCGACTAAACACATCTCTTAATTATGCTTACATATACTGCGTTTGGTTTCGTAAACGCTCAACATGCACCGGTGAATGTTGATCGGTTCACTTCTTTTGCATGGAGGAATTCAATAACGTATCTCTGCTTCTGATACACATCCATGACAGGATTGACTTGGATCTCGTGCTGCCAATATCTTTAAGGGAGAGATGGAACTTTTAGGTCATAAATGCATAATTTTAGTGAACATAACAATGTAATTTGCAATCTCTTCTTATCCATTTGGATAGAATTTAAAAACTAGGAAGCATTGCTTTTCAAAACGGGTTTGTTTAAAAATCAAGAATATTAACTAACATAAATCAATAATATTTTCCAATTGTAAAAATGATGAATTCTATTTTATTTTTCTATATAATAAAGGAAATAACATTGATATATTAATTTATAGTTAGACTAAAAAGTTTAGACCATATTGTGACTAGAGGCCAAAACAGTCATATTGCCCTAATTATTTTTCAGCTTAAAATGCTTTACCGACTATGCCTTTAATGCTATACATATGTCTTTTTTTTATATATATTTACTGCTTTTAATCATTAAAACACGGGAATGCAAACTAGATTATCTTCAATAATTATTTGATTACAATTACGAAAAGTTAAGTTATTTATTTTTAGATTTTATGATAAGATATTAAATTGATTTTTTAATTCAATAATTAAAGATAATTGATATAAATGGTGATTTTTAATTTTAGAATGTCGTAATTAAAATCAAATGATTGATGAATGTTGATTTTTTAAATGAATTTATACAATTTTGTAGAGTTTTAAAGATTCATTGGATATATTTAAACATACTTTTCAATAAAAACTTAATTTTTCTACCCTTTATAAACTTTTATCTTTCGATAGAAAGAGTTTTATTAAATTATAATTTAAAAAAATCAAATTCATTTGATTTACTTTGACTTACTATTTATAATTTTATGAAAGAACATGAACATTTGTTTAAATTACTTATCCTGTTGACAGAAATTACCATTTGAAATGTACAACATGCTTTAAATGTTTGAAATCATTAAAGAAATCTGGATTTGAATGTGCTATTTCGTAAGGTTTATATGATCATTTTATTTGATATGCATGCAATAATTGACCGGCTCTCAGAGCCATAACATAAATTAATATTATAATGAGAAAAATTATTTAGGATAGAGACTTCAGGCAAATGATGTCTTTATTATCAAGAATTTGCCAGGGATGATGAAATCACTACCAATATTTTTATTTTTGAACTCAATTTTATAAAAAAAGACTTTCCAAATATTTAAAAAAAAAATTAAAATAAACAAAAAGTTATCTTGTATTCAAACATTTTTATAGATTAAGATTTTTTGAAGAATATTTTCATTTATTCAAAGATCCTAACATTAGTGGTGCCTTTGCAAATCTAAGAAAAACTTATATTGAATACATTTAAAATTAGTTCTATTTCTTGAAATATCTCCAATTTTTTTTTTAATTCATGGTCTGATCTGAACTAATATTCCACACATTATTCCATTGAAAGACAACCTGATTCTGATTGCTTGCTTATCAGAAAGTTCTTGCTGATGTAGGAAGTTGAGGTTTCAATTCCTACTGGTTTTGCTAGTTATAATTATTATCTTAATCACAATCAACATAAGCTACGAGCCATCTATCTATCTATATATATATCTATCTATTTATATATTAAACTATCTATCAATCAAACTATCTATCAAATTAGCTATCTATTTATCAGTCTGTTTAGAGAGGGAAAGGGAGAAACAAAAAATAAGAGAGAGGGTGGGGAGAGAGAAGTCTGGTTCATTCATAAAAGTAGAATAAACCCTTGAAATTTAGAGTTCGTATTAATTCATAAACAATATGTATCATAGATAATAGACTGGATTTTATTTTCTTTGTGAAATTTAAGTGCCAGATTAGACCATAATTATCAAAGAGAAAAGAAACTGATCTTTATTAAGATATTTTGATACCTTCCTCGTATATTAACACACACACACACACACACACACACACACACACACACACACACACACACACACACACACACACACATCTATATATATATTGATCTGTAAAAAAATGTTGCCCGTATTTATAGTTAAAGTGCTCAATATTAGTTATAGAGCATAAGTGGTTGATAAGGGTTGACAACAACATCTGGTGATTATCAGTTTCTTGAGTTCTATTGAATGTTTGGGCCAATTCTTTTCCGGTTAACTTTTGATCTGCCTCAACAGCATCTTTAATGGCTTCTAGATGGATTGATTTTGGTCAAAAGTCGCTTATCTTTGAAGTTAAAATTTTCAGTTGAAAACTTTGCAAACCACAGTTGGAATTTTCTTCTCATAAACCGTTCAAATGTTTTGTGCAGCTTCAACAACTGAAGTGCCTTGTTTTGTATTCATAAAGCATACAATGTCTCAGGTGTTCTTCATTGATATCCATTTCACAAGCTTTAGGCCACTAAAATAAATTAAATATTACTAAACATTATTTCCTGAAATTACTGATAGTATTACAATAGCAATTTAACTAAAAATCACTAATTGTGTAAGTCTTAAGATGCTGCTTTAAAAAGTCATTAGAAAGTGCTCCATTTAATTCTTTGCAAAAACAGAGAAGGGTTATGATAATGACAGCGGACAATTTATTATATTTATTTATATTATATTTTTTATATTACGATATAAAAGTGTTCTACTAAATTTTAGGTGTGTATATAAAATATTTCTTGCAATCTGTATACAGACCTGTTTCTTCGTCTATGAATCGTCAGTACAGCTCTGCAAACAACGAGTCTTCCTTCAGCCAGGATCAAAACCGAACCGGACGGTGCCAGTCTGAGCCTGTAACCACTGCTCTTACAGTTGATATTTAAAATTATATATATATATATATATATAACAGGCTGTAGTTCTTCTGAAGCATCATGAGATATTGATGAGACAATGATATAATGTTTAATAATATTTTATTATTTGAAAGG
>JAYKTE010387922.1:0-10714 GCA_036873565.1 Xipholeptos notoides
CGATGATAAATACCCAAGAAAAAAAACCTTGTCACCTTTAACACCTCAGCGTCAAAAAGGATTTTTGCTAAGTATTCAAGGCACAAGAAAATATTTTTGTTTCTGCAGGTCTAGCTAAAAAAATCAATGAAGCGAATCTATTTCCCCCTGACATTATGATAAAGAAAATAGAACAATTGAATTTATCTCTCGGCTAAAGTTTGTCGCTCCTTTTTAACACCTTGGCATCAGATGTCATTGTCTGCCCATCCTGGGTCGGTTTACATATCCTGAAAACTTTTCAAATTGTCACTTTTAAAATTCCAATGCTACTAACAAAGGATTCTATTTATTTATTTATTTTTAACAAAAACAATCAATTTATTTTCATTTTTCCCAGACTTCAGCATTCAACTCGCCATCCATCTGATTTTAGCATCTTCCAGCTAAAATCAAGTTATCATCTGATTAAATCTGCCGACCCACAAAAACAGTCTTACTGACCAGCCACATATTGGCACAAAGTTTTAAACAGTTTCCAAGTTGATCCTGCTTTCTTTGCTTCCCTGTGTCTGACTAACCCTAACCCTAACTACTACTGGATGAAAAAATCACAGCCAGCACTATAAAGTATGGTCATGTTGAATATAGAGCTACATATGAAAAATCCATACCACTAAAGAAATGGGTACCATTTAACTATGTAACATGAATATATCTATGCATGCATGTATATTTGCACACTTTTAATTTTGAAATTGTTTTTTTTTCTCTTTAACAGATAACTTCCCATGCCTGTGCTTTGCAAGCCTTCATCATAATGTAGGATCTCTTTATTACTGGAGTTTTTGTTACAGATAAGCAGAAAATATCCTTGCTGTTGTGTTGAGGGCAACAGCTGTTGCTGGTGGAGGAGGAGGAGAACAACAATAATACTAACAGCCTCTGCACTTGTCAGAACTATTGGTAGGAGGAGTATCTTTTCCTCCAGCTTCAGGATGTGTACGAATTGTGTGCTGGTACCGGACTCACTGCTTCGTCACACCTCTGCTTCTACCAGCGCTATCACCACCAATCCCTTCAAATGTACTAATTTGTCCACAATCGACACTGCATCGTGCATCTCAGATTCAACGAGAGATTTGGACCCTTCCAGCTCATTGCTGTCGGTCATCTCGGCGAGGAGCCACTGCTACTTCAGTTGCTCCGTGTTTGTCCCTGTACTGCCCGAGGCAACACAAAATTGCTGATTAGTTGCCTAGCAATGTAAGTCCTAAGATGATTTTCTGTCATGGTTTATAGAATGTTTGTTTTTTATCATTTCTAGGTGCAATCATATTAAATGCAAATATGGCCTTATGTAAGCAGGCATCTAATAAATTGTTGCTTGTTACTATTTCACTTCCTTTGGCTATCATTACCAAATTCTTCTTTATCTCTGTCCTCATCATTGTAGCCTCATTAAATATCTATCATTTATTTAATTTTTGTAATCTATTTATATCTATATTTATGTATATATATTATGGAATCTCTATTCCGACAGTATTAGAAATGAATAGACTATTTATAGATATTTTGTTAGTTTCTATATAGATTTCTAATAAGAATGAAATAGATCTATATGCAACTACCAAATTATTTATTAGTTATAGATAAATACAGTTTATTCATTTATATATATATATATATATATATATAGATAAATTAGTCAAACAGAATATGAATAAAAATTGTACAGTGGAGGGGACACACACAAATATTTGTATACTTGAAAAATTATGTATCTATGTATCTAAAAGCCTCAACAAATTTATATATATTTTATTTATAGCAATACATACTATTAGGAAATAATAATAAACTTAACTAATTCTTTTTCTTACATGAATAAATACATTTATTTATTTTTACCTGGTGACAAAAGTATTTGTACAATTGAATTTTAATGTGAAACAATTATTATATTCTAGAATGTTCAAGTAATATTTTCTGTAACTATAGGTAACTCTAAAATCCATTGTGCAATTGGTAGTCTTACAAGACGGTTCTTTTAGCATTATTATGCTAAAAGGTAAAGAAATGTCTATTCTATAAAAACACTCATTATTTCTATTTAGAAAGATAGGAATGGTTACAGAACAGAACAATTTCTAAAAACCTGAATATTCCTTTTGCTACAATTGCTTTGTTCATTTTGAGGTTTAAAAATAATAACAGCTTTGAAAAGCAAAGATGAACAGATACTCCAAGAAAAATTTCTCTAAGATCAGTAAGGTTATTAGTTCAACAGATTCAGCCAAATCTATAGATTACCTGAGAAGAGCTGCAGGAATGTCTGCATACCCAAGCATACAATAAGCAATGAACTACACAGCAACAGTCTGAAATCACAAACCTTAAAGAAGACTCCACTCGTCTTGAAATGACACAGAGATGCTAGGCTAAAATTTGTTATAAATCATAGGCAGGAAGCATATTTGTTTGCTTGTTTGTGTTTTACGGCATATCAATCTTTTAGGTCGTTTAATGCTGAGAACAATCATTTTTAGTAAACATTATTTTTTTCCACACTTAAAATAGCACAATATGCACTATTTAACCCATAGCTGGAGGGAATGTGAGGATTCATACCTTTTGCAAGGGCATTAGTCCAAATGTGGATGCAAACAGAATGACTGGGATTTGAACTCGTGTACTACGATTAAGAAGTCCGACTGCCCATCCATTGGCCTAAATGGACTTACCCAAAGCATATTTGTATTGAGAAAAAGTACTATGGATAGATGAAACTAAAATAGTTGTTTGGGCATAATTATCGATATTTTGTGTGTGGGGGGGGAAGGGTAAAGCTTACTTACTGTAGAACACGGTGCCTACTGTAAAGGTTAGTAGTGGCAGTATCAGGGTCTTGGATTGTTTTTCGGCAAAAAGAGTTAGTAAATTGTTAATAATAGACAGTAAGATGATTGCTGAAAAATACCAGGGAAACTGCAAGAGAATTTAATGGCTTCTAGTGAGAAACTTTGCCTACCTCCTAATTGGATTTTCTAACAGGATAATGATCCGAAACATTCCGCTAAATCTACAAGGAAATAGTTTGCTGAAAATAACATTGATGTCTTGCAATGGCCAAGTCAGTCTCAAGATAAGAATCCTATTGTGAATTTATGACGATTTATGAAAATTCAAATTGGGAAAAGAGCACCAACAACTATCAAGACTTTGAAGACTGTATGCCAAGAAGAAAGGGACAAAATACCTCTGAATATGTGCAAATCATTAGTTGAGACATGGAAGCTGTTAACTCAATAAAGGGTATTGCACAAAGTTTTAAATTATATTAATATGCTTTTTATAGTTTGTACAAATACTTTTTTCACCAGGTAAAATAAAAAAATGTATTAATTTTTGTCATGATAAGAACTAATTAAATTTATTATTATTTCTATTAGTATGTATCTTTATAAATAAAATATATCTAAATTTGTCTTTGTTTAGGCTTTTACATATACAATATAATTTTTCAAGTGTATGAATATTTATTTTTCAGAATCCTTGAGATGAGGTAGGATAAATTTTACAAATGTTATTCAGGCTACTGTCCTCATCCCTATTATTCTCTGTCTCACTATGTTTTAACCAAATTACCCTTCAGTCTTACCACCACTGTATATAATATTGGGATGGAAATTTACGAATGCTAATATGTGTTCGAGAAAAACTTCCATGCATTTGCCATCTTCAGAGTGAAAGGGTCACTACTGTTTTGATTGTAGAAAAAAAATGTGATATAAATTTAGCATTCTTTTTATTCAATTCATATGATTGATAATACTTTGATATGTCTGTATTATGGCTAAACTGTTTAGCATTATTTTAACTATAAACTAAAAAGCTCATATTCTATTTAGTCATTGTCAGGTTGATGTTAAATGGGATTTTAGCTTCAATGATTCTACTGTAAAACTCTCAACTTGAAGATGAAAATTCAACTAATTTTTGTGATATTCAGCATATTTATTGATTTAATTCTGACAAAATATCATATTTGGAAGTTTTTCTTAACGTTATCACATGTGTCAATATTTTTAATTCTTCATCTTACTATTATGTACATATCTACTATTCTATTAAATTTAATTTTCTACACACACACATATATTACCTTTGCTATAGACAGCGTCTTCACATGGATAATGCAGAAACTTAGAAAACAACTAAAAATTCATAATAATTTCTGAAAAGAATTACTTTATTTTTAATTGATACAGAATATACCCGAGAAATAAAAGATCTGACCTATTCTTTCAATAAGTAATAATTAAACATTTGATAAGAATTAACTTGAATGAGCTATGATTAACATAGATCCCCTGCCAAAAAAAAATAATAAACAAAATAGCCTGAATTAAGAAGAATACTAGCTTTTTGCTATTAATTATCTATATGTATTTTTCTTTAGATTAGATACTTTTTATCATTATTATTATTATTATTATTATGCATTAATTTGATTTGCACATTATCACTCAATGTCCGAAAAGTTTATTAAAATTAAGATTTTGTATTTAAGATAATTAAAACTCTTTAAGATTATCCATATCTGCAAAGAATTATGTATAAAAACTATTAGTCAGATAAAGTTTATAAACCAAAAATTTTGTTATAGAATTTATTATTTGCAAATTATTTTTTCTATTTTATTGTTTATTTCTGTTTATAGTTGATTTTCTTAATTGTCCTTTTGTAAAACTTTTGTGCTCACCAAACAAAAATTTTTTTGACCTAAGACATAATTTACTTGTATGTGCATAGTTTTTTCTTTTTACATACTATCTCTCATCACCTTCAACTTATACTTGAAGCCTTTATTATATACACATATATATACAAAGTATTTGTGTGTGTGTGTGTGTGTGTGTGTGTGTGTGTGTATATATATTGCTTGTGTGTGTGTGTGTGTGTGCATGTGTGTATATAATGAAGAGATGAATGTTTCAGACAGAATATAAAAAAAACAGAGTAGAAAATATGTACTTAACACCAGGATGAAAATTAGAAAATACCAACACTTGTTTTAACACAGAAACTTTCATATATAACATTCCATGAAAATTGAAATCAATATGCAGAGATATAAAAGTTTATCAAATTTTGTCATCTTAATGGTTAACTAGATTGTTACCATTTCTTCCCAGATCATAACAACGATAATCTAGCTCACCCTGTAGATGACAAAATTTGACTAACTTGATATCTCTGCATATTGATTTAATTTTGACAGTCTTATCTAAGAATGTTTCTTAAAAAACATGTTAGCATTTTTAGATCTCTATCCTGGTATTATACACATATTTTTTATTCTGTTTTATTTTTCTATATATGTGTATATATGTGGGTACATTTATGTATAAGTTTATGTATGTATATTTATATATATATTTTTTTCTGTTTTAGATTAAGCCATGCTTTTTGTAATTCTTAAAGTTGTAATTGCATTTACCAATTTTAATGAAACTCTTTTTTATTCTAAAACTACTTTCGAACCCCATCATATATGCAGGTTGTTAGCTATGTCAGTTTTTCCGGAAATAAAATATTTCCCAATCAAATATTTAATTAATAGGTATCATTCTACGTTACAGTTTCTTTTCTTTTTTTTTATAACAATTTTTTTTTCAAATGTTTTTATTTCTTTCAACACTGAGTAAGTAAGAGGTAAAATCTCCTTTGATTAAATCATAGAACTAAGTAATCTTTTTTTTAAATTTTAAAAGCATTAATGTAAAAATATCTTCAAAATATCATCTTTTTTAATGGAACAAAAACCAGCACTTTAGTCTATTTTTACTAGCCTGCTAATTTGTATTAAAATAACAGGTATACCGTGTTAAAAGAATTTATATTCTGTTATTTCAAGAAACCCTCTCAACATAAAGAACCAGAAAAACTTTTTTTTAAAAATTTAAATTCTAAATGATTATTTTATGGAAGCAAGAATAAAATATAATTTTTTGTCCAATGCTTTATTGGAGAATACTTGAGTATTGTAGGATCATGTGTTTCATTGAATTTTCAGATTTTTCTGATAGATTTTGTTTGCGTTTGTTTTTAAAAATTGGTATAATTTCATGTTTTTAAAATTAGTGTTTTAATTTAATTAAAATCTTGTTTAAACTCCCTGGTGTATTTAGCTTGTAAAATGTTTTTCTTCTAGATTTCAGCTGTTTCTATTTGTTCACTTATGGTTTTAATATTATAACTTTTGCTTCTTTTATCCACTTTATTCAACATGAGAATTAGAAAAGATTTTAAAAATTTAGCCATAGAAATGTGTAAACTGTTCAGATTACATTGAAAATCATTTTTACTTGATTTACTTTAAAAGTAAATAATTTATAGAACATCTATATCAACCATTTCAAGTCATTAAAATGCAATGATGGTATTGACCAAGTTTATCTTAAATGAAAATATACGTTTATTTTATACTAAGAGGTTATTTGTTGTTCTAATGCCGTTAGTAATAAATGAAATCTTTAGTGATGATAAATAGAATGTTTCAATGTTCGAAATTCATTTTGATTAAATATGAATAAAAAAAATACAGCATCTGTTTACTGAAAATCCCCTTTTTGTTCACGACCAAATGAATATGAATTATATCTATAAAGTCATTGATTAATATCAATTCAAATCGAAAAATGCCTTAATTATCTAATTATTGACATAGAAAAAAATATTTTAATGATTAAAACCTTTACTAAAAGATATTTCTATAGATATTAATAAATTCTAGCAACCTTTACAAGTTATCTTCAGCTTCTTGGATGAGAATCTATGGCATTGTAATTAGCTAAGCAATTATTATCCTTATACTTTAAGCAAGTTCATCATTGAAAATTCACCCAAAAAGCACTAAAAAGAAAAATGAATGTTTTAGGATTTATTTTTAGGTTGATTTTTCAGACTTACATGGTGCCTTAAATCAGTTTCCAGATTTTTTTTGCATGGGCACTTTTATCAATAGTACACTCATGAAACTCTAATCCCCTTTGAATTAATCTCCTCCAGCTGCAATCCACCCACCTCTTGTACCATTCCAACAATTTCTGGAAGCCCCCATGGAAGTCCTCTTGTGTGAGCATGTCAAGGAGCCTCATCACCGCATCTTTCATCTTCTCAATTGTCTAATAACAGTGTGTGAAGTTTCAACCAAATTGGCCACACACAACCCACAGATGTAAAAAGTGGGGTAAAAAGAATCATTAAAAATGAGGCTGTGTTTCCAATGCGACCCTTTTTTGCATGACATCAACAGTTTGAAAAATCAGTGTCCACAAGTTTGTAGGTACATGAGCCTACCTGGTTTAATGGACCATTTTTTCACTATGCAAATCTAGGGTCTACCCTACCTCTAGAAATACCAACTGTATATTCATAGGGCGGTCTTTGGTCATTACTAAGGCTATCTATATCTTCCATTCCAAAATGAAACTCAACAGCTGAAAAAGATATTTGGAGTAGATTATGGCAATCCTTTGCACTAATTTTTCCAAGTGGATCATTGAATGTAGTGGTTTTTTTGTGGTACCATCTAAATGTTTGAATAGGGCTCTAAATAGAAGTTCATTTTGATGTAAGGAGCAACCAATAGTGTGAAGATTTACTAATTTTTTCTAAGTGTAACAAGTCTACCTTCACAGCCCATATTCACATTTGTGCTGTCAACAAGGACAGCCTTCATGATACTCATACTTTTAGATTTGTCTAAAACATCAGCCACAAGAACGGTACCAGTTGCACCAATATTAAGAAGAACTCTGTGAGTCAAATATCTACTCTTATTTGGTATCTCGTTTGAGATTGTCAAGTGCCCTTCAGGTCCTTTGGCTTTTTTCAGAATTTTATTTCCATTTTCCTCTACTGATTCCTTGTAGGGTTGCATGTCTTTGTCTGTCCTCCCATCAACTCCTATACAAAGAAGATTCTCCACATTTTCATTATGCTTTTCTTAGACATTTGTTTTTACTTTAGCCTTTGCTCAATCTATTTTACATTTATCCATATAGATATTTTTCACATCTATATTAGGGATAAGAAGGCCCATTGCTTTCAAATCCAAGAGCAAGGTATTATCTTTTCTTCCACATTTTTAATAGCAGTTTTATTTTGAACTATATATTTTATTGTGTTTTATTTTTTATCATTTCATTTACCTTAATGGGAAATGGATGATAAACTTTAAAATATAGATTATTTCATAGATTTTATACATATTTCCAGTGACACCGAATTCATGACTAAAATCACAAAATATTATGTCTTTAAATTTGATTCCTCAAATAAATACAAAGTTTTGGAAAAAATAAACTTTCTTTTTACAGTTCCTACTCTAATATATATATATATATCGACACACACACATATACACACACACAATATCAATTAGGAATGTGATCTTTGTAAATAACTACCATGAATAAGTGAATGCATTTTTTTTACTATAAAAATTAATCTTTAAAAATTTGAAATGGTTTTAAAGAATGACATTCTCATGTTATAGAATAGGTGAAGATTAATGAATAATGTTATTTAGATTATTTTAACTAATCTTCTCAGTTTGTTTGTTATATGTTATCTTAAAGCTGTGGACTTAACCTGTTACTTACTCTATAGTTAAGAATTAAGCTCCCAGCTCTGTGAAAGCTCCAAAGTTTGACATGAAAGCTCCTGAGTCTGAGGAAGATTGAAGGGCACATCTGAAATTTTGTGAAGATAACTCATAAAATGAGAGTAAAGGCCTGAATAACTTGAATAAATACTCTTCCATTAAATTAAGACAATACTTAGATTAGTTTTATTTTTTTATATATTTTTATATGCTTATCCATGCTGATTATCTATACCCAAATAGTGGGCTTTTTGGTAATCTATAAATTATTATTTTGTATTTTGAAATGCAAAAAAAAAGCAAGAAAAAAAAGCATTATCTTTGTTCTTTTATCTTGGATGTTCTTATTGTTTTTGATACTATCCAAAACATTATCAATCAATTTTACCTTTTATTTGTTTTATTTATATATTTCCAATTTTTTGTATTTATGGTTGCAGCTGCTGGATTTAATAATAGTTAGAAAAGTCCTGGTTTCTGGTGTGTCTGTCCATCTTTCTCAACCTGTCTACTATTTTCATAGACTCTCTTAAACATATTTTTCTGGTATTTTCATCTATTCTCAAAGTTGGCATTAAATGACCTAAAATGTTTGATATGCTGTTAAACAGATCAATCAATCATCTGTTCTCATTTTTATAATGCTTCCCTCTTTTTTTTAATCAATTTATAACAATGGCATGTCTTGTCTTATTATTTAAATCTTTTTCATTCCTTTCTTCGTTTTATAGTCTTTAAAAAAAGTTTCTAATCAAAAAGAAAGAAAACATTCCCTTTTGGAAATTTAAATCTATGAATAGGAGGAAATATTTGCAAGCAGATAATATTCATAATTGAATACCATCGAACATGTTTTGAAAATGGTTCATTCTTGTTTAATCCATGTATCCTTTATCAATGTTTTTTAAAAGGTAATTAAGTAGATAGATTGAATTACCTACTATACTAAGAATATACCCAAAACTAAGTTTGGATTGATCCTCAATGACCTGAATTTGATTTCAACTAAATTTTTGAAGGAAAATGATGTTTGTGTTTACAGTTATTGTTGAGGACGATCCTGTGACGTCACTTCCGGATGTAGACCGGTCTATACGACGAGAAACAGATACAGTGCAGACCACGGGCAGACCGGCCCGGCCTGGAGGAGGGAGGTGAGCCAAGGCCTGGCTCACCCTGCCATTTTCCCTGTATTTTCTGTGAATATATGTGTTTAATTAATTCCCGTGTCTCGACGCTTTTCTTTCATACTAACGCCACAACATTTTGGCGACAGAGGATGAACGCCACAACGTTTTGGCGATGAAGGATTCGAAAGTACTCACACAGGGAACGCCAATGAATTAGCAATCCACAACAGTTATCAATATTTTTTATATGATATAAATAATGCAAATCTAATTCTTAATGATATATTAGGTGATATTAAATGCTAAAATCACACCTTATTTTATTGGATATGTATACTTGTAAAACTTGATTCTAGATTGGAATAACTATAGGAAAACCTTTATTGATTAAATAAGAATGAACTGTTAAAAACATGTTTCATGGTATTTGACAATCATTTGCTCGCCATTTTTTCCTCCTATCCATGTCATATATAGTCCAGCGGCTTAGCTAAAAAAAATAAAGGAATTGTTCATTTTGTGATAAAAGCATGAAATTTGGTAGACACATAGCTAAAGGAATTTCAAAAAGATTTGGATGTGGAGGCATCATGAATTTTCAACATTGCACCAATAGCAGCCATTTTTCAAAATGACCATCAGAAACAACAGTTTTCTAATGAATGATGGATACCGTCAATTTTCGGCCTACAGACTTGAGATTTGACATATGGGGTATTCAGACATAAGGAAAACTTTTTAATCAGTTTTGGGGTCAAAGTTTAATCTCTTTAATCCTACACTCAGGCAATGCCGGGTTAATCTGCTAGGGGCCATCATCTGGTTAGATACAGAACTCTGTACGGAATTATATACATTTTTTTTAATGTAGAATTTGAATTAGTAACTAATAATTTCTAAGAAGCTTTGCTCTATCTCACAAGACCCA
>JAYKTE010388033.1:0-10712 GCA_036873565.1 Xipholeptos notoides
AATATAATAAATAGATAAATAAAATAAATAAAATAAAATAAACAAAATAAAATAGAACAAAATAAAATAAAATAAAACAAAAAATAAAATAAAATAAAAAGCACCTCAAATAATTCGCAACAACGAACGAGTCATGCAAAAAGCCAATAAATAAAATAAAATAAATAAAATAAAATAAAAATAAATCAAAATAATCAAAATGAAATAAATAAAATAAAATAGAATAAAATAAAATGAAAAATATAATAAATAAACAAAATAAAACAAAATAAAATAAAATAAAATAAAATAAAATAAAATGAAAAATAAAATAAAATGAAAAATATAATAAACAAAATAAAACAAAATAAAACAAAATAAAACAAAATAAAACAAAATAAAACAAAATAAAATAAAATAAAATAAAATGAAAAATATGATAAACAAAATAAAACAAAATAAAATAAAACAAAATAAAACAAAATAAAATGAAAAATATAATAAACAAAATAAAATAAAATAAAATAAAAATAAATAGAATAAAATGAAAAATATAATAAATAGATAAATAAAATAAATAAAATAAAATAAACAAAATAAAATAGAACAAAATAAAATAAAATAAAATAAAACAAATAAGACTGAAATAAATAAAATGAATAAATAAAAATAAAAATAAAATAAATAAACAAATAAGCCTAAAATAAATAAATAAATAAAAATAAAGATAAAATAAATAAACAAATAAGCCTAAAATAAATAAATAAATAAAAATAAAAATAAAATAAATAAACAAATAAGCCTAAAATAAATAAATAAATAAAAATTAAAATAAAATAAAATAAAAAATAAAATAAATGAACAAATAAAATAAAATTAATAAATGAATAAAAATAGAAATAAAATAAAAATAAATAAACAAATAAGCCTAAAGTAAATAAAATGAATAAACAAATAAAAATAAAAATATAATAAAAATAAAAATGAAATAAATAAACAAATAAAAACGGTGGTTCTATGCAACAAACCTGTATGTCCTCACTTGTGGTTGAAAAAGCTAAATATATGAACTTCCTTTATTCGCTTAAGAAAAAAAAATAAAAGAAGGAATGAAGGAAGGAAGGGAGGAAGGAAGGAAGGAAAAAAGGAAAGGAAAAAAGGAAAGGAAAGAAGAAAGGAATGAAGTAAGGAAAGAAATAAAGAAAGAAGGACGGAATGAAGTAATGTAAGGAATAAAAAAGGAAAGAAGGAAGGGTGGAAGGAAGGAAAGGAAGGAAAGAAGGAAAGGAAAGAAGAAAGGAATGAAGTAAGGAAAGAAATAAGGAAAGAAGGATGGAATGAAGTAATGTAAGGAATAAAGAAGGAAAGGAAAAAAGGAAAGGAAAGAAGAAAGGAAGGAAGGAAGGGAGGAAACAAAAAAGGAAAGGAAATAAAGAAGGAAAGGAGGGAAAAACGGAAAGAAAGAAAGAAGGAAAGGAAAGAAGGAAGGAATGAAGTAAGGAAAGAAAGTAAGAAAAAAAAGAAAGAAAGAAGGACGGAATGAAGTAATGTAAGGAATAAAGAAGGAAAGAAGGAAGGGAGGAAGGAAGGAAAGAATGAAAGGAAATAAGGAAAGGAAAGAAGAAAGGAAAGAAGAAAGGAAGGAAGGAAGGAAGGGAGGAAAGAAAAAAGGAAAGGAAAGAAAGAAGGAAAGGAAATAAAGAAGGAAAGGAGGGAAAAAACGGAAAGAAAGAAAGAAGGAAATGAAAGAAGGAAAGAAAGAAAGAAAGAAAGAAAGAAAGAAGGAAGGGAGGAAGGAAGGAAAGAAAGGAAGGAAAAAAAGAAAGAAAAAGGGGAGTAGGAAGGAAAGAAATACAAAGGAAAGTACGAAGGGAGTAAATAAAAAGGGAAAGAAAGAAAGGAATGAAGTAAGGAAAGAAAGAAAGAAAAAAATAAGGTAGGAGAAAGAGAGGATGGAAGGAGGGAAGGAAGGAAAGAAAGAAAGAAGGAAGGAAAGAAGAAAGGGAGGAAAGAAAAAAAGGAAAGGAAAGAAGGCAGGAATGAAGTAAGGTAAGGAATAAAGAAGGAAAGAAAGAAGGAAGGAAGGAAGGAAAGAAAGGAAGGAAAAAAGAAAGAAAAAGGGAAGTAGGAAGGAAAGAAAGACAAAGGAAAGTACGAAGGGAGGAAAGAAAAGAAAGAAGGAACAAGAGAAAGAACGAAAGAAAAAGAAAAAAAAAGAAAAAAGAAATAAAGAAATAAAATAAAAGGAACGAAAGAAGTAAGGACGAAGAAAAAAGAAAAAGAAATAAAATAAATAAAATAAAAGGAAAGAAAGAAGGAAGGACGAATAAAAAGAAAAAATAAATAAATAAAAGAAAAGAAAATAAAAGGAAAGAAAGAAGGAAGGACGAATAAAAAAAAGAAAAAGAAAAGAAAAAAAAGAAAGAAAGAAAAAGAAAGAAAAAAAATAAATAAAAGAAAGAAGGGAGGAAGGACGAATAAAAAGAAAGAAAATAAAAGAAAAAAGAGAGAAAATAAAAGAAAGAAGGAACAAGAGAAAGAACAAAAAAAAAAGAAAAAAAAAGAAATAGAATAAATAAAATAGAAGGAAAGAAAGAAGGAAGGAAAGACGAAGAAAAAAGAAAAAGAAAAAAGAAAAGAAAAAAAAGAAAGAAAATAAAAGAAAAAAAAGAAAGAAAGAAAAAGAAAGAAAAAAAAGAAAAGAAAATAAAAGAAAGAAGAAAGAAAATAAAAGAAAGAAGGAACAAGAGAAAGAACAAAAGAAAAAGAAAAAAAAAAGAAATAAAAGAAATAAAATAAAAGGAAAGAAAGAAGGAAGGACGAAGAAAAAAGAAAAAGAAAAAAATAGAAAAAAATAGAATAGAATAAATAAAATAAAAGGAAAGAAAGAAGGGCGGACGAATAAAAAGAAAAACAGAAATAAGATAAAAGGAAAGAAAGAAGGAAAGAGAGAAAGAACGAAAGAAAAAGAAAAAAAAAAAAAAGGAAAAAAAAAAAGAAAATAAAAGAAAGAAGGAAGGGAGGAAGGACGAAGAAAAAATCGATGGTAGAAAATCGCATTTATTGAAGTCTAACAGGAAGAAGCAGAAGCAACGGTTTCATTTAATTAAACTAACAAAATAATCAAGCTATTAATCTGATGCAACGTCCACGAGTTTTGGTGCAGGTTAAGATGTGAGGCCAAATAAATGAGTTTAAAAACCTTATAATAACTGAACCTGACATTGGAGATTAAGACTGGAAGCTCAAAGCGGGTGTTAAGTACAAGGAGGTCTTCTCTTTAGTTTGTGTCTTTGTCTGTTTGCTTGTGATTTACGGCATATCAACCTTTTTACGTCATTTAATGCCGAGAACAATTATTTTTGGTGAAGGTTAGTTTTTGTCCATAATTAGTCATTTGAATCACACAATATGCACTATTTGATACATATAAACTATTTTAGGTCATTTAATGCCGAAAACAATCATTCTTGGTAAATATAAGTTTTTTTACGCATTTAATCTATATCAAACTTTTTACGTCATTTAATGCCAAGAACAATCTTTTTTGGTAAACATTAGTTTATTCCACACTTTTTTTTAAATAACACATTATGCACTATTTAATATATATTAATCATTTTAAACCATTAATGCTGAGAACAATAATATTTGCTTAAGGTTAGTTTTTGTCTACCATTAGTCATTATATACGCGATTTAGTCCATATCAACCATTTTAGGTCATTTAATGCCTAGAACAATCATTTTTACTAAACATTAGTTTTTTCTCAAACTTACTTTTTTTAATAACACAATATGCACTATTTAATGCATATTAATCATTAAATGCCGAGAACAATCATTTTTGCTAAAGGTTAGTTTTTGTCTACAATTAGTCATTTGAATAACACAATATACGCGATTTAATCCATATCAACCATTTTAGGTCATTTAATGCCGACAACGATCATATTTGTTAAATGTTAGTTTTTTTCCAGAATTAGTTTTTTTAATAACACTATATGCATTATTTGATCCATATCAACTTATTTTTATCGAGCACTTGTGATTTTATGGAACTCTAAACGCCTGATGCAAAAGGTTAAACTATTTTCATTCCATGCATCAAGTACAGCTTGCTTTCAGTGTAAATCTACGTTGTATATTCTTAGCTACATCTACCAACAGTAAGGATTGCAGGTCAAGGTAACTGGAGTTTGAGTTGTTTGTGTTTTAAGGCATATCAACCATTTTCGGTCAATTAATGTCTAGGACAATCATTTTTGATAAACGTTATTTTTTTGTCTAGACATAGTTTTTTTCTTAAATAACGCAGTATGCACTATTTAACCCATAGCTAGAGGGAAAGTGGGGATTAGCACATTTCCCAAAGGTTTTAGTTTGGATATGAACGCAGATGGAAGGACTGGGATTCGAACTCGCGTACTACGATTCAGAAGTCGGACTGCCTATCCACTCGGCCAAATCGACTTCCCCTTGAACTCGCGTACTAAGATTCAGAAGTTGGACTGGCTATCTACTCGGCCAAATCGACTACCCCTTCAGGTAACTGGAAGATTTGATTTCAACCAATTTACGTATATACATATTTACAAGCAAGGTGCCATGTTGGGCTTTTCATTCTTAATTTCATAAAATGCTGGCAAATATATGAGATATGCACTATTTAACCCATGGTTGGAGAACTTTATCAGCCTGTCTCCCTCTTAGCTTCTAGAACAGACTACTAGTGCCCCCTACCTCATAAACGTATGTAACATTTTTTTCAAAGTGAAAACAACAATATTATAAATAGAATATGTATTTAAAAACAATGGTATAATACACAAGGGATTCCCTAACTTTCATAGGCTGATGTCCACTTGGCTTTTGAATATGACTGCTAACGCCCGCTGCCACATAAACACGTGGAAGGTTTTTTCAAAGAGAAAATAACAATATCATAAACAAAATATATATATATTTTTAAAGGAGATAGTACACAAGGGTTTTCCCAAACTTTTTTAGGCTAGCACTCCTTTGGCTTCTAGAATAGACTGCTAGTGTCCCTACTGCATAAACATATCTAATATTGTTTCAAAGGAAAAACAACAATATTATAAACAACATATCTTTTTTTTTTTAAAATAATTATATGATATTTACTTGGTCAAGCCCCAACCCAAGTTCGGCACAAGGCCATTTTTATGTCCTCATCCCTGTGCTTTTTAAATAATGATATAGTACACAAGGGTTTCCCAAACTTTTTCAGGCTAGCACTCCCTTGGCTTCTAAAAAAGACTCCTAGCGCCCCTCTACCCCATAAACGTATGTAAGCCTTTTTTTTCGAAGTGAAAACAACAATATTATAAACAAAACATCTATTTAAAAACAATGATATAGTACAAAAGTGCTTCCCAAACTTTTTCTGGCTGGCGCACCCTTGGCTTTTAAGTAAGACTGCTAGCATCCCTTACCCCATAAAGATATGTAAGCTTTTTTTTTTTCAAGGTAAAAACAACAATTTTATTTTTAAAATATCTATTTAAAGCAATGATATCGTTTACAAAACATAAGGTCAACTTTTCTTTCGCTTTGTAAACATTTTATTTGATGTTGATAATAACCCTTAATAATCAGTGGAAGTCGATATGGGACAATCGGTAGGCAGTCGGACCTCGGAATCGTAGTACGCGAGTTCGAATCCCCGTTATTCCGTTTACGTTCTTATATTCGTATGTTGGGAAAGATATGAAGCCCCACATTCCTTCCAGCTATGGGTCAAATAGCGTAATATGTGCCATTAAAAAAAACTGTGTGTACAAAAAACTAACGTTTACCAAAAATAATTGTTTTCGGCATTAAATCACCTAAAATGGTTGATATGCCGTAAAACACAAACAAACTTAATAATCACATCAAACATTTTTTAATCAAATTGAAATTAATATCAAACACAAAATTTTCTTTTCAAAATAATAATTAATTAACCATTTTTTTAGCAACAAATAACCTTAATTATGTATTTTTTGGTTACCACCCTCATAACTGCCTATTTTTGGGTTACCGGAACCCGCACCAATTGTCCTTTCTTGTGTTAATTCCCCCTATACCAAAGCAACGCCCCAAGGGGCAGCGAGGTTGGAGCAGTGGAAAAAGCTCGGCCTCTGGATTCGTATTTCACGAGTTCAAATCCCAGTCAAAACCATTACACTCACTTTCAGCTGTCTCGGACAGTAATTTTATCTAGGTGAAGGGCAACACTGACTACAAAAGCCTATGGTTATAATGAACACATATAAATGACCTTGTGCCTAACTTGGGTTGTTGCTCGACTAAGTAAACATAATCAAAGCGACAGCCCAAGGGGAGGAGGTAGGGCTCACTTTGGGAAACATTTCTCCCACGATATACAGACCGAAAGGAAAGCAAATAAATGTCAATAATCCCCGTTTTTGAAGGCGTTATTTTCCAATAAAAATAAGAAGGAAAAAAAATCACTATTTTTAGATGAAATCAATTTCGTACGGATTGAATTCGTTTACATTAATAAAGCATTTTTTTTTCTCTTAACTTTTCTTAAAATAAACATCGTTCTCTTGAGCTTTGGTTCTAGTTTTCCGTTGACTTGTAGCATACAAACATCTTTTAAAAGTCAAGCAGCCTTCAAAACGTCTGCATTGATTTCCGACGAGGAAATCGACTTGGCCCAGTGGATAAACAATCGGACTTCGGAATCGTATATACGCGAGTTCAAATCTCGGTCGTTCCGTGTGCGTTCATATTCAGACTAATACCCTTGGGAAGTCGATTTGGCCAAGTGGATAGACAATCGGACTACGAAATGGTATATACGCGAGTTCAAGTTTGCTATGTTATAAAAAATAATTGATATCACCTAAAAACAACCATTATTTTCCATACAACCTAATATTATTATATTTATATTCATATGTATATATGTATATCAAATACAAAGTAAATTATTTAGTAAAACCAATTTAAAAACATACACACTGCTGTGTTTTTATCAAATGTATGTTTATTGATTAAAAACCACTATTAAAATGTGCAGAACAATTTGAAGAGGTTACACATCCATTAACCCTTCGTTTCATTTCCTGTTCGGGTAGATTGAAATAAAATGTACTGAATTACCAGCAATCATAGAACATGTTTATTTATGGGCAGCGAGGTCGGTGCTGTGGAAAAGGCTTGGTCTCTGGAATCGTATTACACGAGTTCAAATCCCAGTCAAACACCATTACATTCACTTTCATTGGTCTCGGGCAGATGAGGCAAGAGGTTAGTGCTGTGGAAAAAGCTTGGTCTCTGGAATCGTATTAAACGAGTTCAAAACCCAATCAAACACCATTACATTCACTTTCAGCTGTCTCGGGAAGATGAGGCAAGAGGTTAGTGCTGTGGAAAAAGCTTGGTCTCTGGAATCGTATTACACGAGTTCAAATCCCAGTCAAACACCATTACATTCACTTTCAGCTGTCTCGGGCAGATAAGGCAAGAGGTTAGTGCTGTGGAAAAAGCTTGGTCTCTGGAATCGTATTACACGAGTTCAAATCCCAATCAAACACCATTACATTCAATTTCATTGGTCCCGGGCAGATATGGCAAGAGGTTGGTGCAGTGGGAAAAGCTTGGTCTCTGGAATCGTATTACACGAGTTCAAATCCCAGTCAAAATACCCACATTCACTTTCAGCTGTCTCGGGCAGATGAGGCTTGTTAACTCAGTAGAATAACTCATCTATATAAAGGGAAACACTGATTACAAAAGCCCAGATATATAATAAGCAGATAAAAATGGCCTTGTGGCTAACTTGTTATAATTCAATTAATTTTCAATTTTGAGCTATTTATAAGGATTTGATTAAATTTATGAATATTACATTTACTTTCTGATATTTCAACTACTGTGGAATTTTGAACAATTTCTGAGGATTAGTTTAAAATATAGAAAGTGTATTTATATTCTGATATTTCAACTACTGTGGAAAGTTGAACTATTTCTGAGGATTTATTTGAATTTAAGAATGTTAAATTTACTTTCTGATATTTCAACTACTGTGGAAAGTTGAACTATTTCTTGGGATTTATTTGAATTTAAGAATGTTATATTTACTTTCTGATATTTCAACTACTCTGGAATTTTGAACAATTTCTGAGGATCACTTTAAATTATAGAAAGTGAATTTATATTCTGATATTTCAACTACTGTGGAAAGTTGAACTATTTCTCAGGATTTGTTTTAATTAGAGAAAGTGAATTTATATTCCGATATTTCAACTACTGTGGAAAGTTGAACTATTTCTCAGGATTTGTTTAAATTAGAGAAAGTGAATTTATATTCTGATATTTCCACTACTGTGTAATTTTGAAGTATTTCTCAGCATTTATTTGAATTTAAGAATGTTAAATTTACTTTCTGATATTTCAACTACTGTGGAATTTTGAACTATTTCTCAGGATTTGTTTAAATTAGAAAAAGTGAATTTATATTCTGATATTTCAACTACTGTGAAATTTCCACAGGTTGTGCTAGTTGGGAGTATTGATACGTCACGATTCTATCAAATTATTTTAATTCAGAAAATGTAATTTTACAACGGAAATAACAACATGATTCGGAAAGAGACACAAAAAAAATCAAAAAATATCATTGACCTCATTGTTAATTTTTAGAGAAGACACTATTTTTATCTTATTCTATCAGTTCTTATAGTTCCATAGTCGATTTGGCCAAGTGGATAGGAAGACGGACTTTGGAATCGTAGCGCGCGAGTTCGAATGCAAGTCGTTTCGTTTGTGTCCATATTCGAAGTAATACACTTGGAAAAGGTATGAATCCCCACATTACCTCAAGCTATTGGTTATATATATATATATATATCAGGATGTGCGTATTCTATTACATGTATGTAGCGATATATATGCATTATTATTGTAAAGGAATTCACTGTATTTAATAGTGCATATTATGTTATTGAAAAAAACTAAGTGCGTAGATAAACTAACGTTTACCATAAATGATTGTTCTCGACATAAAATGACCTAAAAAGGTTGATATGGATTAAATAGCGCATATTGTGTTATTCAAAAAACTATTAGCGTAGAAAAACTAACATTTACTAAAAATGATTGTTCCCAGCATTGAATGATCTAGAATAGTTGATATGCCGTAAAACACAAGCGAACACATTTTTTTCCCTCTTGAGTTGAATTAGTCCGTATGCTATAAGTTCGCTAAATATTTAAGAATTGTCATGAAGGATATTTCAGATACATAAAATTGCTTAAGTCATTAAAAAACTAACGTTTACCAAAAATGATTATTCTCGGCATTAAATGACCTAAAATGGTTGATATGGATTAAATAGTTCATATTGTGTTATTGAAAAAACTAAGTGTGGACAAAAAATAACATTTACCAAAAAGGATTGCTCTAGGCATTAAATGACCTAAAATGGTTGATATTGATTAAATAGTGCATACCGTGTTATTGAAAAAACTAAGTGTGGACAAAAACTAATTTTTACCCAAAAATGATTGTTCTAGGCATTAAATGACCTAAAATGGTTGGTATGCCATAAAACACAAACAAACTCAAACTCTTGAGAAATATCAAAATAATTTTACTCACTTCAAAAGTTGCACACTGAAGCCTTTGATCGAAATGTCTCTGCTTTGAGAATCGGAATTATCAGGAAGAATTCTACAATAGAAATTCAAGAAATAAGAAATAATTCATTTTTTTATTCAGAGAATTATAAAAGAGTAAATGTATTGCCCTGTATTGTCATACACACACACACACATGCACAGTCTCTCTCACACACACACACACATGCAGACACACACACATGCAGACACACACACATGCAGACACACACACATGCAGACACACACACACACACATGCAGACACGTAGATGGTTGCATTAGTTTAGATTAGTATTTCAATCAAATCTATAACTATTATTATACAAATCTCCTGTTTATGAAAAAAACATAAATGATATCATACTATATATGGTAACTAAAAATGTATGCTATTTGAGGCATTCAGAGTAACAACCCAACAAGTGCCAAAAATAAAAGACTTTGAGCAAGTAAACAACAGGACGCTCTGTGATTGGCTGAAAATCTTTGTCCTGTGCACTCTCATTGCCTGCCAGGCACTTGCCGGGTAGCTTAAAGCATACGATTTGCGAGAGTGTTGTGGTGGCGCTTGTCAAGTCTGTACATTAGTTGATTTTCACCCATGTTTCAGTCTCAATTCGACCATGTCTTCTCTTCCATGTGGTAGAGGAAGTTTTTAGGAATATAGTGGTTCACATCACCCGGTTGTGGTGCTTGTCGGGTTGTTAGTCTCAACGCCTCATTTATTCTTCTAATAAAAGAAAGTTGTGTGTGTGTGTGTGCATGTGTGTTTATTTTTTTGTTTTGTTCTTACTAGTAACCCAATTCCTGGACCGATAAATCTTAAATTTCATACAG
Source organism: Xipholeptos notoides (assembly GCA_036873565.1). Classification (NCBI taxonomy): domain Eukaryota; kingdom Metazoa; phylum Mollusca; class Cephalopoda; family Idiosepiidae; genus Xipholeptos; species Xipholeptos notoides. Next base: position 10,475 of record JAYKTE010388033.1, read on the forward strand.
ATGGTTAGAATATGTTTAGTTTAGTTTAGTGCCTTGTAATATTCACTAAAATTTCACTCCCCCCTGAGTTAAGTGAACACAAGTACGACGAGGCACTAAATTCAGAAGGAAGGAGAGAGGAAACAAAGAGATAAACGAAAAGAAAAAAAAAAAATGTAGTTCTGAATAAAAAACTCATAAAAGTGTCAAGAAATGGATATTTTATTTTGAATTTTAAAGTTGTAGCAGCATTTAAACA
>JAYKTE010388144.1:0-2500 GCA_036873565.1 Xipholeptos notoides
TGCATCTACCCAGTGGTTTAATCGTGCCCCCAGACACTAACCTGGGTATTTCCACGTCCCGGTGCTAACACAGAGATACACACACACACATATATATATATAAAAATCGTCTAAATAAAATTTCAAAGTTTTGTGAATATTACATTTTCAAGAAAGAATTGGGGAAAGCACATGCAATGAATAAATGATAATAATCAGGCGTTTGAATTCTAATACATTCTCACAGTTCTTAGTGAACCCGCTTGGAAAGGTATGAAACTCAATATTTCTTCTAATTATGAATGAAATATCACGACTTGTGTTATTCAAACATCGTTCAAACGAAAGAAAGACATTTATCTAAAAATGATTATTCTTCGTATTAAATGACCAAAAGGTTGATACGCCATAAAAATCAAACACTAGCAAACCAAGAACGAACTATTTCTTTCTCAAAACAATGATTGACTGCCTCTTTAGGGTAATGTCCTCAGTGAACCCGGTGCATTTTCTGTTCACTTGATCAAATATATGTCATCCTAGCTATTAATATTTCATTGAATTTTCAGCTTCAAAGCCTTTGAAAGACTGATGAATTACAATTGCTTTTAAAAATGACGGCATTTTATTTACTGCTTCTTATTACTTAAGAACATATTGAACGTGGCTACAATACTATTAGTTTTTTTTATTCGTATTTGCGATTACGTATGTTTGTTCCGCATATATATTACTCACTATCATCTCTCTATATATAATGCGAATTTGTTTTTCTCACCCTCGGTGTGTGTGTGTGTGTGTGTGTGTGTCTGTCTGTCTGTCTGTCTGTCTGTGTGTGTGTGTAGTCTTTATAAGTTTTTATATTTCACATCTGAATTTAATGAATTTTTTCGTTTTATAGCAAATTCACTTACTCTTAGATTTTCCCATTTTCAGATACTGTGGTTGTAAAAAATTGATAAAACCGAGGCTACTATCGACAAATTTTGATTGGTCTCCAAACAGGCTTTTCCTCAAGAGGAGGTAATTGTTTAATGATTTTTTAAAAACATTTTATGTTTGAGTATGTGTGGATTGAGTTTATAATTTTTTGTACCTGCATATATTTCCGTTTTTATACATTTCAATTTTTGATGTCTTCATTTCTATTCACTTTGATGCTAGTCAAGAACATAAAATCATTCGTTGCATTAAAAATAATTAAAAAAATTAAAAGTGAAACGACCCAAAGCAACGTTAAATGCATCTAAAAGTACAAATCGGACTATTCTTCTCATCTATAATATTCTCTATTTTTCTGAAGGATTTCGAAAAATAAAAAGTTAATAATATAATATACGAAACTTTATGAAGATGTTTAAAGTTTTATTAAGAAGTTTTCATTAATCTTGTTTAGTAAACCTTTACATGAATCTTGTTTCAATTTAACATTTTTTTTGGTTTTGATTTGTTTTAATTTTGATATTGTGTTTAAGTTTACGTTCATTCTTGTCCTAATCTTTCCTTTAGTGACTTTGACTTTTATCTAAAACTTTACCATTCCGTCTAAAATAAATAAAACAAATTCCATGTTGGCCATGACATGATATACGGATGATGCACCTGGATAGTGTTGCCAGTTTTCACCATTTCTAAAAGGGCTGTCTGTTTTGCTATACATTTTTTAAAAAAATTCCAATTTAAATGAACAAGTAGTATTTAATTTTACTTAAAAGCGTCCAGAAAGCTTTTGAGAAGAATTTAATAATAAATATTAAGGCTTTTGTTTGTTTGTTTTTTGTTTAACTATCATTTTCAAAGATCATCGAATATTGTGTGAATATTTAATAAGGTTAAAAAAAAAACAACAAAAAAAATGCTATCCCTTCCCATACTTGATAGATTTCGTGAAGTGGATCAATTTTAAAAGTGTCATCTACCGAGCAGATAGGAAACCTTTCCACCTTGAGTCACAGCTTTTGTTTGAATTAAAAAAAGTAATTTAGACATTTTTTTTAACCAAACCTTTTTAATCTTCCGATTTGTTTTTTTTTTGTTGTTATTTGTTTTTTCATTGTCAGCCACTCCCCCTCAATAAATTGATAAAAGATTCGCGTGCATTACGAGCAAAACTCGTTTGAAAGAAAAAAAATCCTCATATTCTATTTGCTTCTCCCAAATATTTAAGAAGGATAGAAGATTAAAATTCATGTAGTTTTTGTAATAAGAAAAACCGAATCAGAATAAACTTTAGAAAGCTTTATTCGACTAAATTCGGTTAACAAAAAGAAGAATTAATCTAGATTATTTTATAAGCTAGTTTGGAGTCCTTTCATTATTTCAAACAGGGGGGAGTAGGTTTGGGAATTACAACATTTTTATTTGAGGTTATTCATCAATCTATCTTTTTTTTCTTCGTACAAGTGTTGTTCTCAAACGAATATCTTGATCTTTCTTCCCTGATTTGAATTGAAAATGGAAGGGATATTGTAACAACCTTGGAGCTTTTTTTGCAGGACAAAAGAGGTTCCATTTAGTATTG